>CAIGRB010083039.1:165539-179493 GCA_903798255.1 Fraxinus quadrangulata | reverse complement strand
CAATGGCAAAAGATCTACTAACATCTCCGGTTAGCACTATAGTTTCGGCGTCTACTTTTAGTGCAGAGAAGAGGGTTCTCTCTGATATCTTGAGTCGAATAAAAGAAAATATTTTGAAAGCATTAATGTGCGTGAAGGACTGGAAAAACGCTAATTATTGAATTCAACATAAATATACCGAAATTGCATGTAACCAAGTAAGTGATATTTAATTTCACTGTATTCATCAAAAAAATTTATTTTCATACCTTTATAATTTTTTTAAAAAAATTGTTCACGTAACAAGTTGTTTGTGTACAATTTTTAACTCCGCGTACTCGAAATTAAAGTAGTCGGTCCCAAACCCGGATAAATGAGGAGGGTTTATCTTTTTTTAAAAAAAAAAATAATAAAAATATCCTGGAAAATGTATATTTACAAAATTGTTTACAAAATGTGTATATATTTATATTTTAGGTTTAATAAAGTATAAAAGGGTAAACAAAAAACATAACTCAATCTTTAAAAAGGTAACGTTCAAGTTTTCAAGATATATTTTGTAAACAATTTTTTAAATATACATTTCTTCAGAAAATGTGTGTGTGTGTATATATGTTTAGAGTAAAAAAAATTAAAAAATCGAGCTCGGCTCGTTGGTTTTGGCGAGCTCGGCTCGTACCCGAGTTCGCCAAAACGAGTTGCTCTAAAAAAAAATTAAAAAACTCGCAGAACAGCTCATTTTTTGCTCGAGTTCGCCAAAAACCAATGAAGCTCGGCTTGTTAGTTCACGAGCCACGAGCCGAGCTCGTGCAAGTTAGGGCCGACCCATTGCCACCACTATTTGGTTCCCATTTTTTAAAAGACTCGTTTTTTTAAAACTCATTTTCAACCACACATTCTTTCATAAAATAATTTTACACGTAAATCGAAAAAAAATTCATCTTTTAACTACACATTCTTAAAAAAAATATTATTTCCAAAAACATTTTCTTAAAAGAAAATGGAGCTCAAACAGCTTCTTTTTCTCAATCCACACCCACCCTTCCAATATTTTTGTTGACCTATGGTTAAGTTGAAACATCGAAATTTTGATTATAACAAACAAGTTGGTCTTATTTACTAACGAGATGAATTCAAGTGATTATAGTCTTTCAACGCGTACAAAGGAAAATTGATCAATGATCGTCAAAAGATTAAAAGCTATCATCAAAAATCGGACTCTTGAAGAAAGTTAAGATTGAAGCCACATTCAAGAAATTAAGAACCAAACTTCGGAGCAAGATCAGATATTTGTTTTCTTAGCCAAGAATGTGAAGGTACTAACACCTTGATATATGGCATGAATGAGAATAGCTCAAAATCGTTCTATGCATTAAAAACAACTTGGTGCATTAAAAAGCGATTCGAATACGATGATTTGATCAAGTGAAAAATGACTTTTAAAAATAACTTTTGGACTTGTAAATATTTTTTTATCTTGAAAAGTTAGTAAAAAATGCTCTTAAAAGATCAATCTTTTCAAAATTCTCAAAGCAGAACAAACGACGTCAAAACGAGAACCGCCAAACTATTGGGGCGGTCGACCGACGGCGTGGCGGTCGACCGGACTTCTTCAACTGTCCAAAATTTGGTTGTTCTGACTTCTGATTTTTTCTGTACAAACAGTTGTATTGGTAATCCGAAAATTGGAGGTCATCCGGTTTGATAGAAAATTTGGCATTTTTCATTTCTATAAATCACAACTCTCTTGTCATTTATTACAACAACTTTGGAGCATTCAATTGAGAATTTTTTTTTTTAGCTAAAATTGCATTGATTTCTCATCTTATTTTGTCAAATCAATTTTGTTTTGAAAAACTTTATATTGATCTCAACTTTGAAAATCGTTTCATTCATCAAAGTTTTTCAAATCTAACTCTTGAACTTTAGTCATTACTATCTATTAAAGTGTTAGCATACTTCTCTTTTTGTACTTAACTTTGAATTTATCATTCATTAAGAAGAGGATATTTCATTTATAAATTTATTTGAATTGTGGGTAGTGTTGAGGTCTTGAAAAGCTCAAGGTTGTAAAATGATCAGTGCTCCTTGTTTGTAAGTCACCGAAAGTTTTGTAAATGATTAGATTGCACCATAAATTAATCAATATAGTGAAAAAAACTTGCTCGTGATGGAGAGCTTGGTAACGGGGGACGTAAATCGTGTTTGGGATTGAACCTCCATAACTACATCGTTTGCATTCTCTTCCCTTCTATTTGCCGTCTTTATATTGCTTAAATTACTCGTGCTTAATTATCTATGTATTTGTGCATATTTGTTGAATTGTTATAATTGCTAGTATATTGTTTCAAAACTTGAATTTATTTTAGAAAAAATTTTGAAAACCAATTTACTCCCCTCTTGGTTAGCTATTCTTGGGCTTTCAATTGGTATGAGAGCAAGGTATTCATTTTCAAAGATTTCACAATCTTGAGTAATGACTAACCCAATGTTTCAAAATCATGAGGGGCATTCCACAAATTGGCCTTCCTTCTTTGATGGCCACACTATAATTATTGGAAGGCTAGGATGATGATTTACATTCAATCAATTGATTATAATATTTGGGAAGTTGTCGAGTATGGTCCTTATAAGCCTACCAAGACCGTTAAGATAGACGGTCAACCCGATCAAACTATCCCCAAACCTAGAGAAAAGTACGATGAAGAAAACAAAATAAAATTATCCTTAAATTCCAAAGCTAAGAATTTACTCTATTTTGCATTAGATAAAAATGAATTTAACCGCATTAATACTTTTTAAATCCGCATATGATATTTGGCATGTACTTGAAGTTACTCATGTTGGCACTAGTAAAGTTAAAGAAACAAAAATTAATATGTTAGTCAAGGAATTTGAATTTTTTTTTATGAAACAAGGTGAATCTATTGTTGATATGATTATTCGTTTTACCGATATTATAAATGGTTTAAAATGATTCAATAACAAATTTACTAACTGTGGACTTGTGAGCAAAATGCTTAGGTTGCTCTCAGAGAAATGGAGCCCTTTAAGGATGTTGATAGAGAACACCAAGGATGTGAATACATATCATTTGGAAGAGCTCTATGGAACCTTGATGAACTACGAACTTAACAATGTCGAAATCAAGAAGAAGACAAGGAAGAGCAAAGAGGAATCAAATGAAGCTCCTAAGCGCCAAATTGCTCTAAAATCGGCACTTGATGAAGGAACAACAAGTAGCAACATGAGTGATTGAGAGTTTAGTAACGGGGAACATAGATCGTGTTTGGGATCAAATCTCCATAACTACATCGTTTGCATTCTCTTCCTTTTTACTTACCGTCTTTATATTATTTAAATAACTCGTGCTTAATTATCTATGTATTTGTGCATATTTGTTGAATTGTTATAATCGCTAGTATATTGTTTTAAGACTTGAATTTATTTTAGAAAAAGTTTTGAGAACCAATTCACCCCTCTCTTGATTAGTCATTCTTGAGCTTTCAATTTCTTCATGGGAAAATTAAGGTTGAACTCCTTAATCTTTCAATTAGTGTGGTTTTAACTCCTCAACCTTCAAATGTAGGGTCTTGAATCCTCACATTTTTTAAACATGTGAATCTGATTGCACTTGAAAGAATCCATCAAAGAGGATGTTAAAAATTGTACACGAAGATCACGTTAAATATGTGAATTCGAGCCCCCATACTAAATCTTTGATGATTTTTCTTTTCATCTTTAAGTCACGTAAATGTTGCATAATATTTTATGTGCATATAATGGTTTTTGCCATGTGAGACCCTAGATTCACATATTCAATAGATTGGCACCCAAAACTTCTATTTTTAAAGTTGAAGAGCCAAAATTACACAAAGTGTGTTTGATTGTAAGAATGAAATTTGGATAAAATGAAAATTATTCATTAAATATGTTTTATTGATTTAATTTTTAACCTTAAAATATTATACTTATTCATCTTTTATTGGTATGTAGATCAGAGAGAGAGGGAGAAAGAGAGAATTGTCTGAAAAATAAAATCATACTCTCTTTGAAGAAAATATTTTCATCATTTTTGAGGAAAATATGGTCACGTAACCAAAATTAGAAAAATATTTCCTATGAAAAAAATATCAAAAAAAACCACAAAAGTAGAAATTTGGATTTTTAAAAAAATTCATGAAAAATATTGACAATCAAATACACCCAAGTGAAAAGTTAAAGAGCTGAACTTTAATTTTTCCTTTTTTTCACTCCCCTTTTCCTCCGTCAACTGCTCCATATTCCCCTTGGCCCCATCAGGCCACTCACCCATTTTGCAAGTACTCAGGAGTTTCCCGAGGAGGCTCTTTCCCCCATCTACCTTTCTATCCAAGCCTCGTCCCCTCAACCTTTTCCCCAAACTCGGGAGCTACCGAGAGTACACAAAAAAGGAGGAGGTGCGACGACAAGGGCAGCAAAGTGCAATTGTGCTAAATGCAAGGGGAAGGAGCCAGAAGAAGGGACTACCCTTTAATAAAGTTATATTAGACATTTAATATAAAAAAAAAAAACCCCATATTTTGATCTNGGTGCGACGACAAGGGCGGCAAAGTGCAATTGTGCTAAATGCAAGGGGAAGGAGCCAGAAGAAGGGACTCCCCTTTAATAAAGTTATATTAGACATTTAATATAAAAAAAACCCCATATTTTGATCTTGGATACATTTGTCAGTGTGTTTGGTAAACAAATCCAAGAAACATACATATGTGGTTGGTACAGATCTTGGTCTGATTTTCACATTCATACCAGTTGGCAATTAGAAGGGTGGCTAAAATAAAGCAAGCTGGACAAAATTTTAAATTTAAATATTTTATTATGCTGCTATCATACCATATTATAGGTTGAACAAACTACTCAAACCTGACTAGTCAAATGCTTTCGAACTCGAATTTTTGACTATTCAAAAGCTTTATTCAAACTGAATTTGGATAAAAAATGAACCAAGCGTGATGCATCATAACAAAATAATTTTTAAAGAATGACCAAAGATGTCAAAGATTACATGCTCCAATTTCTTCGCATCCAACCTAGCTTCTTTTTAGTATCACAAATCAAAAAACAGCTTTCTATAATGCTGTGGATGTCAAGTATGGATCAAACAACATATAAAACACACGAATATACGACACTCAAAATCTACTGGCTTAAGAATATGGGCCTTAAAAAATTGCGCTTCTGCTGGCAACGATAATCTTCTCCCTCCATCTCTACTGCTTTTTCCATAGGGCCAAAGTTTTACTAAGACGGCTTTGTTTATAGAGAGAATGTCACAGCTCTAGATATTTGTTGCGTCAACCCACACATATGTAACAACAGCCTTCTTTCTCCATCTTAATCACCATCTGCACAAAGTCAAAATGAATAAACATTAATCCCAATTTGAGTTAAAACTAAGAGCATATTTGGCTGTGCTTTTTTGGCAGCATATCTTGAAAACCACCTCTTAATGTGCTTTCAAGCACACCCAAACATGCTCTAAACCAATATTTGGATGTCATGCTCGAGTCAGCTCCTTGTTGGAGAAGTTGACAATTCAGGTTTTAATAATATCGTAAAACAAAGAGCAAGATATCGCTGAAAGACGAGTCAGCTCCTTGTTGGAGAAGTTGACAATTCAGGTTTTAATAATATCGTAAAACAAAGAGCAAGATATCGCTGAAAGACACAGGGTACTTACGCCTATATATAAAAGTAAGTCTAAAGTCAGAGCTTAATATTTCATTTTTAAATAAATAAGAAAAGCTCTACATTAGCGGTTCTACTTTATATTAAAGCAAAGTAAACCAGGAATGGGGATTGATTTCCTTCAATCACGTAGAGCAGCACAATTATTGTGCTAATAAGAGTTGGAAATGGTATAGAAAGATCTTTAAAGGACGTTATAAGATTAATGTTGAACTTGATAATATCTTGCAAGAAAGAGTCCAAAATTGAGCGGGTCTCTTTCCAGAATAATTTAAATTTTTCCAGGTATATTACTTAACCCCCACCCCAACCTCCACCCCAAATTCAGGTTAAAACTCTAGGCCACAATTTCAATGTAACCAGGCAGTAGTAGCCGATTCTTTACATATCCAGGAAAAGTTTTAACGAAAAGTAATGTAAAACTCTGCGCACAATAGAAAGCTAAATGTGCTCACCATTTGATGGATCCCTGTGTACAAAGAAACTTGCAGCAACAATGAGATAGCATAGAATAAGCATCAAACCTTTAAAATAGTTTGATTTTCCTTCCTGCAACAACATAAGCAACAGTGATGAAGTGATCATTATGAAAGCTCCATTTCATTTCTTAATATATGCACGAGAAAATAGATGTACAGCTCATCTTATACTTCATACATTTTAACAGGATGTATTGAGAAAACACAATAACTTCAGAAGATAATTTGATTGAAGTACCTCATCAACTCAAAGATCGAAAAAGAGTTCTTGCATACACATTATATAAATAGCATTTTTCCCCTGGATGGTAGCCAAGAAAAGAGAAAGGGATGAATCAAACCTGAAGCATAAATGCCACCACTAACACCGTGATAAATAGTGTAGCAGTTTCAAAGAGTTGGAAATTCAAGTCCATAGGCTTCCTCATTATCCATCCAACAATTACACAGAATGGTATCTGCATTTATGAGAATAAAAGTTTGCTAAACTATTCAGAAATTGAACATTAACATTGATGACCAAAATAGATGCAAGGCATTACCACAAACATTGATATTTGAGTAGATGATCCAATTGCAACTCCAAGTGTGATATCCTGTAAAATGAAGAGTTATGTGAATTGAGCCACAAAGAAGAAATTGTTCTGGTGGTTGCTGTGGTTTTTCAACTCACAAGCTTGTCCTTCATGGCAAACATGATAGCACTTGCATGTTCTGCAGCATTACCCACAATGGGAAGCAAAATTACACTAATAAAAGCCACTGGCATGTTCATCGCATCAGATGCTCCCTGAAAAATAGTCAGACATTTATTTAAACAAACTGATGGTCGCCCAACATTTAAATGACCATACGAAACAACTCCCACCCACCAAATACGTGAAGAGGATTCACTTCTAAAACATAAATAAATAAAACTAAAATGCGGCGACAAACAGCAATTTGGCATCAGAAATTCTTAATTCATGAGTTGTATGGAGGCCCTTTAGTAGGTTGGCTTCATCAGGAGAGTGAGTGGTAGGATGGAGCTTCTAAGTAGTTAATTGAAGATCGAGACAAATCAAGGCTTTTGTACCAAGGGGAACGAGGGTTGTGCTGCAAAGATCTTCAATCTGAACCTTCTCATCCTCTCTCCTAGGTACTATAACATGGACATAGGCTACTAAAACCTAGTAAAACCTCATAACTGTGTAATATAATGATCCAAAGACTACCTAACCAGTCTAATGCATATTGAACAACATTTTTACATCGTCTACAAATATGAGAACAGAAGTATGACAAGGGTATAGCCCAAACTCATGTCTTAATTTATTCAAAGAAAACGTGCTGTCGTTATCAATATTGCATGTTATACTATAAGCACAAACCCTCTCAAATCAATGGATACAATGGAAAGGAAGCAACAGGGGTAAAAATTCATTAGGTCAGCTATGAAGTTATATAATATTTCATGAAGGTTAGCAAAAAAAGTTATGCTTGATGCATTGTGACAGTACTAGTCTTTTTTCCTTACAGTGTTCATCCCTTTTTTTTTTGGTGGATGGAAGTTTGGGAGAGAATGTGGTATATAACCTGTATGGCATCAACCAAATACCCAGACAAAACTGATATGCACAGCGTCAACATAGCAAGCCACCCAATTGCTACCCACTGGGTAATCTCAGGGGCCTCAACTTCATCAGAATCTTCTTCATTATTCTCCCTCGGCTGTGACAGATGCCAGAAAAATTTAATCAGGTCAATGAAATCCATAGTCTAAATAAATCTTTTGCAAATGCATGCGTGTTTTGTAAGCCAGTCAAGTTTCAATTTCATAAAATCATCTATAAGATAAATTGAAAAGCATGCATGATACCTTGTGCAATACTTATATTACAAGAACTCTAGTACACAATATCAGTTTTAACAAAGAATAAAAAGGAGATACTTACCTCATCAAGAGAACTGCACAGATTTGGTGGACTCTTGAGCTGAAAGAAAAGATAGCTTGCATATGCAATCAGCATTATGCAGCTGCTAAATCGTGAAAGAGCTAGCTCTGACTTGCCTTTATGCACTTCCGAATGAGTAAAGTGCAGAACTGCTGGAAATAATAAACCCATGACGGCCATTAATAGCAATCCTGAGTTCACCAGGGCAGCTGCCTGAAACATTTTGACACATATTAGCATTTCTTTACTCAGGCTAGGGGAAGAACAATGATAGGCCCAGTGGATTCCTGCTTCCATGTACAAAGAAAGAAAGAGTTCACTCCATCAAGATTTTAATCATAAATGTTTAGTCAGAATAGCATGATCCACCACCTTATTGAAATTCTGTACTTTATGATGATGAACCATCCCACCACAAAAGAAGGCACATCCAAGCACCAAAAGCATATTGGACAAAATGGAACCCAGTAATGACTGCTGAACGACCCTCATCATCCCATTCTTCAATGCATATATCGAAATTATCATCTCAGTAGCGTTGCCAAACGTTGCGTTTAGGAGGCCTCCCACTGCAGTTTCAACTTAAAGTATTGATGATGAAGTGAAATCTACTAGTCTAAATATATAATCATCTGTTTGTAATTCACTGAGAGGTGAAAGTGCATGTAGATCAAAAGAATGTATAATCATCCTACGGGAAGTTTTTTTGTAAAAACATTGGAAAAATACGGAAAACTTATTGAGACATATAAGTATTGAAAGATCTGACACAAGTTGATTTCTAAGCATACATCAAATATTAATGTTTCCAACTCCTGCTGAAATGATATTTCCCAGTCTAACTGCATCTAATTTGGCGAATAAGATGCAAACGCAGCCCATTCTCCAAAAACTCTTTTTTTTCTAAAATTTATTTTCAACCACACATTCTTACAATAAAATATTTTGCATGCAAACATAAAACTTTTCCCTATTTTTTTAACCACGCATTCTTTTTTAAAAAATAAAAAAAACAATAATCACCATTCCGAAACTCATATTCTCCAAAAAAAAAACTTTTTTTAATGGACATCAAATAGGGGCTTATTAAAAATTGTTCTTTAGTGAATTTCACATAATCTGCCATAGTAGGATATAATTAATCAATACCAACTACACAATAATCAGTGGCAAAAGTGGGATAGAACCGGGTTACAGTTCTATTTTACAAACCATGACTTCTATTCCACCATTTAGCTGCCGAGAGCAAGGGGACGAGGGGCTAGGTCCCCAACCCTTCCCCGAAACAACATTGCCTACACTGAATTCGTGACCGCCATCTAGGGTTATAAGTATACAACTTGCAACGCATCTTCAATTTCGCATCTACGGAACTTCTCCAGAAATCCTTGGAACAATAAGGCTTTCCGAATATCCTCCAAGCTTTTCGTCATGTGGAACTCCCCTTTATATGAACAAGGGATACAGAAAACTTCGCTACTATTTGAGTCCTGGATCCGACAGTGTGACTGCGTGCACCAGTCAAGTAGAATCCTCATCAGAACCTTCATCCATGCACCACAAACTGAAACAGATTTATCGCCTATATAAATCTATAGCCAAAATCGAGTGGTTAATGGAAGCTGCTGATCAAAAAGATTTATAAGACAAAAATACAATCCAGCTTTTGTTACAAAAGTTCTTTGAAAGTATAACTTGTTACATCCACCTGAAGCTTTCTTCCACCAGTTCTGTAATGGAGCATTTCAAGTTGCCAGAGCTGCAATATATACACTTGGTACCAATACCATCCTTCAAAAATACCCTCTCAAATCAACACTTCTGTGAACTCATTTGATAAAACTTTAAGCCTTTATAAATATAGTGTGATTTTCTCAATCCTGCCTCCGGCAACAATAATGACAATACAAGTAGGTTGCTTAGCTTTGAAAGAATTCCACAATGTGAATTCTATACCTGTACTAATCTTCACCATTAGAATACTTTTCAAATTTTCGTACAACGTTTTTCTTCCTCCAGATAAATAATAAATTTTCCAGCCATTATGCTTGCAATGATCCCTCCTATAGTTGGAAGAAGAGGGTCAACGCCTCCTCGCACCTTTGAGTTGAATATTCCCAAAATACAGTTTGCAAGGAACCCTCCCAAATGCATTTCAGTCTAAAGTTTGAAAATCTATTGGGTGGCAGTTCATAGAGAAAATCATGTACATATAAAGCATTAGTTCCTTCAAGCATCATTTCCCTCGTGATATTATAGCAACATCAAAAACAGTTCATGGTCTAACCAGGAGACTTTGAGAATGGGCTACATCGAAGGTAAATTAACTAAGAACTTTAAAGGAATAATGAAAATAAATGTAGATAACACTACCTGTAGGTCCCGTATAGAATGCAAGCTGTCTGCAACAGAATGGTGTGAACTGGAATGTTAGTTCATTTCAAAGAGAGAAGAAGATGAAAAATGTCATGCAAAAGCCTAAGTTCTACTTCAGAACACTTACTCAGTCACATAACCCAGACGCTCTGCCAAAGGCGTAATGCCCACTAAGCTGAAGAAGAAGACAAACCCCTAAAATACACAATGTCCGAAAGTTACACATTCTGATGTTAAGAGGGAATTTATCAAAAAAAATTCAGCATAACCCTTTTCCTAAATAATTGGACAGAGATAAAATTACTATGGGAATTTTATAGTTCTTACGTGCTTCTTGCTAAGATAGTGCAGCATTATTGCAATGGGCCCAAATGGAAGCAAAACGTTTATCTTTGCTTTGAATAAAACAACATAAATACTCCTAAGCAGACTGATCCGCTGCATCTTTCTAAAGACAGATGAAGAGGAAACTTTCAAGGGTGAAATAACATGGTTTGCCTCAAAATTGAAATAATGCCTTTTGTTTGTTGGCTGAGTTGAGTTAAGTGGTATCTCCTCATCAGATTCAAGCTCGACGTTCTCCTCGATGGATCCCATATCCACTAACCCAAGCAATTTCCCTGCTAAATGGAAGATAGCACACGACATTTATATACAATTTCATCTAATTTTTTATGCAGTCAAATAGATCCACTCACCTCAATGTAATGACATACAATGCTTGACCATAAAGATTAGAGTATCACTGCAACTGTAAAGGAAGTTTGAAATCAGCACATCAGACCACAAAGATTCAACCATAAAACTAATTTATGATCTTAAAAGTGCATAAAGCCCCCAAGGGAAAACAGGAACGCCAAGATTCAAACTAGAACTAATGGAAACTTTACTAGCATTAAGATTTGAAAAATGACCATAATGTAAAAATTGATGGTAATAAAAAATGCGAATGTCTTTCCCAATCAAGTCCAACATAGTTAATAAAGAAATGAAAATGTATAACAAGAAAATGTCCCGGATCAATTAAAAAAAAAACTAAAACTATATAAAACTCGTACCAAACCTGAAAACAAACATTTCGTAACTGTTATTAAAGAAGCATAATATGCAAGCAAATAGCCAGAAACCCAGATCAAAGATTCTTTAAAACAGAACTCGAGGACCCAAGAAAACAACAAAAAAGAGAAGCAGTTAATATATTGAAAGTTCTACCTTTCTGATGTCAATAAAGATTCTGGCTTTTAACTGATCCAAAATTTGAACCCACCAAATTACCCAAATATTTTCTTAGGATAAATACTAGATATACATGTACGTACAGATAGTAATGGAAGAAGTATAGAGGAAGTTCGTTTCAACAGATTTGGAGATAAGTCTCTGTTCTAGAGGTGGGATAATAGATTGGAATGATTTTTATGGGGCCGGCAGCCAGATGGAGGAGGAAGTTTCTGCGAAACATGATCTAACGTGCAATTTTCAATTTTTATTTTTAATTTCGGTTAACTAAGGAAATTGGTACAAATTAAAATCAGATTTTAATTTAAATTAAAATTAAACAATTAATATTAATCACTTTTTTTATGAATCCTACGACTTTTCAACCATATATTTCAAAAATTTGTATCACAATCTGCTAAAAATCTAATTTTAATCTCCACCAAACATCATCTAAGAATAAGTTAATTATATACCTATTTGAGCCCCCATTTTTATACATTTTGCAAGGTTGACGGAGAATGTATAGTTAAAAATAAAGAAAACATTAATGGATTGCGAATAATAAAAATTTAATGAAGAATGTGTAATTAAAAAGAAAAGAGAAAAAAATATATTTTACAAAAACTATGTTTATTATTTTATTAAAAAATGTGGAATTGTAAATAAGAAAAAAATATGTTTTAAAAAAATAAAAATCAAGCTTTTAATTTAAATATTCGAAGATAGTGAAGATTAGACAAGAAAATAAGTGGGCCTATGATCAAGGAGATATATGGGATGCCAGATTGTGACTGAAAGTAATATTTTACCTTGAGCAAAGCCCAACGTACAGAAAATGATTTTACAGAAGTTTTACATGTCCTCACATTTGTGGACCCTATGCGGGACCTACTGTAATAAAAAATTGTCAAAAAAATTCCACCCACTCACCCCTATTGTGAGGTATCGATAGGGGACCTGTACCCCAAGTCAAACTCTTTTACCTTTTTTCTAACATGTTCGAAAAGTATCAACAAATTATAAGGAAATTGAATCACTTTTCATGATAGATTAATTTTTTATCTTTCTAAAGAGGTTTTAAAGTCATGATCCAAACTTAATTATATGAATGTGATACACAAGATGAATCTTCAATTATATTGGCATCTTGCTTCAAACTTAATTTTACGAAGGTGATGACACCCAAGGATAAAGATGACTTGCAAACATTTGTGATTAGCTCTCGAATAAGTTGTAGCCGCCTAAGGTGAGATTCTTGATATGGTATATTAGGAGCTTGTTTGGTACAGTTCAAAATCTAATTAAAATTGAAAATATGGCAATTATTTGGTCAAACTCATCTAATAAAAGTCAACAATAACATCTAATTTTTCAATTTTAATCCAATTTTAATCTCTACCGAACACACTCTAGATAAGTTTTGATGTAGTGTGTCGTACTTCTTAATTTTGGGAAGATAATGGATAGATACTCATTTAAGCTGGCAAAAAAACTCGATACTTCATTATGTTATAT
Organism: Fraxinus quadrangulata; assembly: GCA_903798255.1. Lineage (NCBI taxonomy): Eukaryota > Viridiplantae > Streptophyta > Magnoliopsida > Lamiales > Oleaceae > Fraxinus > Fraxinus quadrangulata. The sequence goes on along the minus strand of CAIGRB010083039.1, from coordinate 166,265 downwards.
GTATTTCAAATTAGTTATTAAATTTGTTTCTAATTTGTCACTAAACTTTAAAAAATGTTAGTAATCAATCCTTTTTTGTTAGTAAACATTAGAAAGATTATCACATAAACTTGTGTCAAAGGAGCTGGCTTATCCAACAACATTTTTATACCGAGACACTTACCAGAAGGATCATTTGAAACCAATTTTCGAAGTTTATGACTAATTACAGACAAAGTGAAGTTCAGTTATCAATTTGAAATCACATCAACAAGACATAAAAATGACGTTAGATTTCCTTCTAAATAGAATATGGATTAATGTGCTTATTTTCCTTGTTTCATATATACAATAAAATAGAAATAGCAGTTTAATTTACATTTTAAAAATAAAAGAATATGGTCCATACCTACACTCCACTAGGACTTTCTATGAAATAATGTTTTGATAGTTTTGAAATATTAAATTTATATATTTTATTTTCTTCTTGAAAACCACAAAGTTTTGTGGTCGTCTCACGCTCTTTTTCTTTTTAAATTTCATTCTTCTTTCAAAAATGTTTTTTATTTATTATTTGTATTTCTATTTTAAGTATATATCCGTTGCTTAGGCATCATAAATGTTCATGTGAAATTAGCAAACGTACTAGATTAATAACAAGTAATAATATAGTGAGAAAGAGTATCGTCCCACGAGTAATAAATTTTAAATTGAATTCTATTAGTCCGTTATCAAATTCGAATGTAA
>CAIGRB010083039.1:124753-146924 GCA_903798255.1 Fraxinus quadrangulata | reverse complement strand
AAAAAAAAAAAAAAACAAAACAAAAGTAAGAATTCGATTTTCCCACCATTTTTCCACAATTGGCAAGGAAAATTTTGGACATCAAACACTACCAAAGATGGAAAATCATGGAAAATCCATGCTATCAAACGGGGCATAAGATCTTATGAGTGAATCTTGATAGCGTGTGTGAGATTTGGGATGTCAGTCACCTGTTAGTGAGGTGACCTTGAATATGAGTTGACCTTAAACTAGTTGACATAAGCTATAGTATATTCCCTGAGAAGAAAAATTAACTCATCTTATACTCTTAACCGAAGCCTATTTGACTCGAACAATTAAGTTTGAGGGGTTTCTTAAAACCTAATACCCTATGGTCATCTGATTTGGAGTTATCGGACCAAAACTCATTATGGGGTCATCTTCGTTACTTAATGGATGAGAAATTTGGGGTGGAAATAATCTTAGTGTTAAGGTGGGGTGGTCGTCGAGTGGGATGGAGATAGAGTACACTTGATTGTCGAAAGAAAAAACATTAAACTGGATTGTTGAAATGAAAAGTTGAAAAGTAATTTTCTCCCACTATAAAACAATATCGAAATCGCGACTAAAACTTTTTGTTGCAAAAATTATTTTGTGACAACAATATGATTGCTGCAGGCATTTTCGCACTATATTAGTCATTAAATGTATTTTGCGACAACTTTCGATCATTCATTTCATTAACAAACTCGCAAAATTATTTGTTCAATGCAAAAGGTACGAAATAACAACAAAATATTTGTCACTATAATATTGTCGCAATACATATATGACACAAAAAATTAAAAGGACGACAACTCAATTTGTTGCAATTTTTATTCCAACAAAATTTTTGCGAGAAAAATATTTGCTGCGAATATTATTTTAAAAGAATAGACTACAACAAAAATTGTCTTTTGCAACACTCAAAAAACATTGCAAATGACCTTTCATAATGTTAAGGCTTATGTTACGGGCTTCAATGTTTTCGTTGAGTAAAATGATACAGTAACACACAAAATATGCTGCAAAAGGCATCAAATGAAAGTTGCTTTCATCCAAGATAAATGTGTCCAAGACAAATTCAATGTGTAAAATCAATCTAAATTCAATGGACATTAATGTGTAAAATCAATCCAAAACATATCAAGTTGAACATTAATCCAAAAGAAATGTGTCCAACACAAATTAAATGGTTACACTTTCATCTGTATGCTAAATATCGGAGTAATCTACATCAACTCCGTAGAAACCACTATAATTAACTTCAGTCAGTAAAGGTTTTTGGTTAAATTCTGAACTTCCTTAAGCAAACCACCATCAAGACGTTTGCTAGTAAAGGTTGATTATCCGTAGCCATAGCTTTTATCGGGGACATCACTACATCAAGGCAAAATTTTTGCTTGAGAATATATTATATGCTATAGCAAAAATAAACAGTAAAAAACAGTAAACTATGCATGGTTTTTCCTATTTATTGCACTTTATTGTGCAACCAGCCTTAGCAGAAAATCAAGATGCTCACTAACAAACCAAAAAAAAAGCAAGTAGAATATAAAGTGGTGTAATACTAATAAACAAAACTAGGAAAAAGACATCACAATGGTTACCAGATTGCAATCTCAAAGAACAATAATTTTTCTGCTTTTTTACTCTTTCTCAAATTACTCTCTTTTCTATTTTTTCAAGATCTATATATGGACATGTCCATTTCAGTAAAGCATAAAAATGAAGCAAATCTCTTTTAAAGTATCTGTAAGTTATTCACCTAATGATTCATAGATTTCCTTTCTTTCCGTTTACCTGTAGTTTTCGAGAAACAAGATAGCCAGGTAATTATTGCTTTTTGCATTATCTCAAGATGTGAGAGAAATTGTTAATGGCCTTTAAATCAGATGTCAATAATCTGCCCTTCATACATTATAGGCACCATAAGTGTGTGTATGAGAATATCAGCATTATACCACATTCAAAAAAATTGCACCCAGACTAACTTTACTAATGGGTAAAAAGTGTGAGACAAAAAACACATTTCCTACCTCACGACTATGTCCTTGACACCGTATGGCAAGTACTCCTCAAGACTTTCTTCCCTCATCAGCTCCCTCTTCAGTGTCATATTTTTGCGAAAACTTGCCTTTGATTGTTTAAGGGACGCTCACTCTCGACATTGATTTTTCCCATCTATTGGAACAAAGTATTAGTTTCTTCAGCGTACGTTCCAAATTTTACATCGTCCTAGCCAATCTCTTGATACAATCAATCTATCCCAAGAAAAAAAAAAAAGAAACCAATAAAGTATAAAATAGATACTTCATTTGTTGCTATAATAACCTGGCACCCCAAATTATACATCACGAATCAAGACTCAAACTCTGAATAAATTCCAGTTTCTGCTGCTCATGCATTCTCACCTTCTCCATCGGTATTAACTGCCTATTTAAAATAGCAAACAAACTATTAAAATAATAAATACACCAAGTCTATAAACTTGAATACACAATCAGCTTGACAATATGTAAAGTGCTTTGCAAAACCATATCATGAAAAACTATATGAAATGACGAAGTAAGGTACGTTGTTGACTTAAATCTCAAATTCAAAGAACAAGAATTGAACTTGTTCTAAATTATCCCTTGACATTTAATGAAAGAAAGAGGATTGATTTGCGTGGCCAATTCCTTTCTCTTTTTCTTCTCAGATGTTCCCAGTCATGCCAAAAACATATATGAGTTCTCTGCTCAAGAGTCATCCACAATCGAATATGACCTTCAGCTTATTTTTGGCAATCAATTCTAGCTAAATCCAATCTTATTATCTTATGACAAGTTTTCATAGGCACCAAATGTGGGTGTAGAAATTATTATTACAGGAGGAGAGGCAGGAAGCCAAGGTCATCTACATATTTTAGAAATTTCAATGAGATTTAGGCATTTCACATAACTAATAGTATCCCTCAAGCTTTTTTGATGAAACCCAAACAATAACTAAATATATGATGATTGCTGAATGGGTTCTGATAGATTATTTCAGAGAAACAGACATTGGACTGTTCACAATATCTTCCAACCTTAATTTCTTTATTTGACAGAAAACCAAACTCACAGAATATATGCCTAAGCATAAGGAATGGGAAATTATTTCAATGAAATTTATGTAAAATCAGTTTTTCTCATGGAAGCATAATTTTGGTATTATCACCATTCACGACATTTTATGCCTAGTATTCATTCTTTCCCTGCTTTAATATTCATTTTTTCCCAGTTTCTCTATCTCCTAATTCCTAAATAAATGAATCTCTTTAATTTATATATAATCTGTATGAATGCATAATCTACTTTCACAAATCACAAGTTATTCATCACCAATCACAAATCACAAATATATTTCGAAAGTTGAAATTCCACAATCAAATAATGATTGAACTTTAGGCAAAGCAAAGCAAAACAGGCCTTTGGAATGGCGCTTGGCTATTGGTGGTGGGCGATGGCTGGAGTGGCGGTGTCCCGCATGGAAAAATGTCGACTGGGACGGACCAGGTTGAATCGAACAAGGTTGAATCACAGAGGCTAATCAAATTATTAGGCTGAATCGAATTATGGGGCTGAATCGCAGCCCCGAGCAGTGGAATCGCAGGTTGGAGGGTTTTTTGCAAAAGGGGTATCAAATTCCAAGTGTTCCTCACAGTAGAGGATTTTGCAGGTGGAGGAAATGGGATTATAAAGTGTAAATCTGATGTTTTGTTAAAAAAAAAAAGTTTGTGGATCACGACCTACCAGGCCCCAGAGGGGTCATTGATTTGTTCGACGGAATAAAAATAGTTTGATAAGAAATTAAATAAAATAAAATAAAGATAATTTTTTTTTTGTTGAACATGAGTTTGATTGATTTAGAAAATTAAACTAAAACTTTGATAAAATATACATGGTTGTTGTAAGAAATAAAAGTTTATCGCAAAAAATAGACTTAGTACATTACAAACACTTTGTTATAAGAAATAAAAGTTTGTCGTCATAAGTTGTAAAAAAAAAATATTTTGGATCCTTGTTTCCATTATATTTTTTGCAACAATCTTTATTATTTGTCACGTCATTTGACATATTATGACAACTTTTTATGTTGTCTAATAATTTTTTGGTTCTTATTTTTCCATACTATGTTTGCAAAAGGTCTAAATATAACAGTGACTGTTGCCAAAAAAAAAAAAAAGTTAAAACAATAAGCAAAGAACATTGCAAATTATAATAAAAGCAAAGCATAAAAAATGTTGCAGAAACTAAATAGCAATGTCCATTTGAGGACTTTTGCAACACGCATTGCACGTTACCATATCATTCGATTCTACAACAACATCAAAGCCCGCAATATGAGTGAACATTGTGAAAGACCACAGTAATGATTTTTGTGTGGCAAAAAGCAAATTTCCTTGTAGTGATTTTTCCTCCACCTATAGAATTTTTAGTCGTAAAAAGTAGACCTTAATGCAACACAAAGACTTTGTTGCAAGAAATGAAAATTTGCCGCCGTAAGTTTTCCACCAAAAAATATTTTGGCGTCTTGCTTCCTTCATTTTTTTTTTTTTTGCAACAATCTTTATTATTAGTCGCCCCTTTTAACATATTACGACAACCTTTTATGTTGCCATATATATTTTTGGTACTTTATTTTTCATTAGAGTCTTTGCGACAAACTTTAAAAATGTGTTGCACTAAATCACTTATTGGTACAAATTTTTGTAGGTCGCAAAGTTTTTTGTTGCTAAATCACATTTTTGTTGTATCTCCCTGACTATTCTAGTTTTTGATTGGGCTTATGAGCCTAACTCAAAACATTAGGTTTAGGATAAAATCACCAAGTTAGGACTTGATTTATTGGAACTTGAATTATAATGATGAGAGAAATTACCAAGGATTACTAATTCTTTACTTTCTAAGTCATATTATAAATAACATGAACGGAGTAGGAAGATAAGCACCGCAATTAAATTGCTATTTCTTTATATTCTTTAAATGGAGCCAAAAGACAAGTTGTTACGGCTCTTGCACATCTTTGCATCTAACTCAAGAATTTACCACCTCTTCCCTAAGTTTGAAAACAATGTTTTACTTAACCTGTATCACTTCAACCACATTAGGATGCAATAATTTTTCAATCAACTTCATCATTTGGACATTACAATCATTATAACTAGCTAGTCTTTTCACCACAAAATGACTTGTGTTTTGGTTAAATGAGCCAAGTCAAACTAAATTTTTCACCATAACATATAATCAAATAACCTTTACAATGGTCTTTTAGATAAGAGAAAATAGAAAACACCTTTTTTATTTCCATAGTCTAACAACAAGTATAGATGTAATTGAACCAAACTTGTCGAATGGAGGACTTGAAGCCTGAATCTTGAAAGCAATATCCAATATAATTTATATGCAAGAATACTTCCAGAAACAAGAATTTAGCTTCAGATACAACTTTAAATTGATGTAGAATATATTCCTTTCATAGAACCACATTCTGCCCACACCAAGAAAGTCTTCCTAAGAGAGAAATCCAGCCTCTAACACAGCAAATGATATCATTAGAGAAGAAAAAGTCGTTGACATTTTACACCAGCGTTCTAAACACGCACTTTCCCCAGATTCATCATAAAACTATAAATAGTTTAGCTCTAAGGTTAGAAAGCAAGATAGACTGTTTTACCGTTTTACAAATATACACTAAAGATCCGAACTCAACGCATAAAGTTGAATTATTACTGCAAGATAAGGATTCTAATTGAGGGAAAAGAATGTGAATCCAAGATCCTCCCTTAATCACAATATCAACTTTTGAGTAATTGACAAGCATAGAAACCCAATCATGGAGGAAATTTCTAATAATATAATTCCTTTTCTGGCTAAACATTATGATCAAAGACAAAGTATTTGACTGACTGTGAACCTCCCCAATTTTTTTCCTAAATATCAAAATCCCATTAAAATTACATAATCCAACCAGGTAAAAAAGGTAAAATCCCAAAACTAAGCAACAATCAAGAAGAGGAAAAGCGGGGTGGAGGACGAGGTAATAACTGATGACACTGAGGGACCTGATTGCTAGCAATGGAGTTACTGCTTGGAGAGGCATATTGCAGAATGAATGGATGCTTCAAAAGCCTCCCTGCGGTCCATCTTTTTGCAGGATCCCTTTGAAGACAGCACGAAATGAAATCCCTAAATTCCCTTGAAGCTGTAGCAGGGGCTTCGGGAGGATCCGACATACAAATTGCACACATAAGGCTTGCCCAATCTCCTCCTCTACCAACAGCAAATGGAAATCTGCCCAAGTAAAATTCAAGAATGCTTACTCCCAAGCTCCATATATCCCCCGCATACCCATCATATTTTCCATGATTCAGATCTGTGTTGATCCTTTCTGGGCTCATGTACGCTATGGTGCCTACTGATGAATTGCAAGCATCCATTGTTTGATCCAAAATCCGGGATACCCCGAAATCGGCAATTTTAACAGTTCCCCTTGAATTTATCAGAAAATTGGAGGGTTTGATGTCGCGATGAACGACTTTGCGCTTGTGGAGGTAGGAAAGGCCTGAGAGAATTTGGCGGGTGTGATTAGATAAAGAGGGTTCATGACTGATGTGAATGTTTTCGAGAGAACCCTTGTCGACGTATTCAAGTAGGACTTGAATTTCTCCATTGTGATCATACATGTTGTAGCATTTAACCACGTTTGGATTGTCTACCCCCCGGAGGATCTCGATTTCCCGGCAGATCTGGTGGCGCACCGACTCGTCATGGGTGCCGTGGATTACCTTGAGGGCGTAAATTTTTCCGGTGGGGAGATGGAGGACCTTGTAGACAGTGCCACCACTGCCGCTACCGATTCGGTTGATCCGCTCAAGCTCGGCGAAGGAAGTCTGGGTGGAGGCCGGAACGGAAGTCGGGGGAAGAGGAAGAGGGACAGCTCGAGCTGGGACGCGTTGTGGCAACGGGAGGCTGAGGTCGGAGCGGCGGCGAGGACGGGCTGAGGAGGAAGAGGCGGCGCCGGCCCCGGCTGGTGGTGGTTGAAGCGGTTTCATGATTGATACAAAAAATGGCCAAATAAAGCACAAAACCTACTCCCAAAAGGCTAAAACTGCACAGAATAATTTATAAGAATTCTGGGAATTTTTTGAAAATATAAAATTGATCGTCAGGGTTTTGTAGCATGATGAATAATAGTTTCCCACTTCATTTTGTAACCAAATAACTCCATGGAAGAAGAAATTTTGTCCAACCCAAGAGAAAAAGACAAGGAGATGAAGGTTCTTGGAAGTGTAAAAAGGGAAGAAAAATTATAGAGTGGAGGAAGGAGGGGCCAAGTCCATTATGCAAAAAAGAAATCTTAAAATGAAAATGATATCCAGCACCAACGGTGATAGGGAGGGAAATGTATGCATACTTTTACGGGTTGTATATATGCCTCCGGTTAAGGCAAAAGCTATGAACATTGACAAATTAATTATTCCAATGGTCATTGCTCACTAAATTTAAAATATCGAGTTTCGATCACAAAATTTTAAAAAGTATTGGGCATTACTTATTGGCTAATTTCGTTTCAAATATCTGACGGAATTGGTGACGTAGCTAAAGGAATTCACACGTAATGCCTCGTCACGTTGTTAAACTTTGAAATGGTCGAAATTTAGTCACTAAATTTTAGAAAACGTTTTCAATTGCTCACTAAAATTTGAAATATGTCTTTTAATGCTCAATGAACTTTGAGGTGATCAAATTTCGATTATTGAACTTTGTGATAATTGAATTTGGCCACTAAATTTTGAATAATCGCTATTCGTAGGATAGACAATGTTAGTAAAGCCGTGCAAAGGAAGTGGCTAATAATTGTAATGAAACACACAATATATTTAAATTAAATTAAATTTGAATTTTAACAACGAATTTTAGCCCCTATTTGATGACCATTGAATAAAAACAAAAAAAGGAGTTTTAAATAGTAATTTTTTTGAAAATGTGTAGTTAAAAAATTGAAAAAATAATGTGTAAAATATTTTATTATATAAATGTGATTAAAAATGAGTATGAGAAGTAAAAAGTTTTGTTTTAAATTGAGATAAATAGATATTTAATTAAATCTAAATTTAATATGAGCAATAGAAGACGTTTTTCACAATTTAGTGGTCAAAATTCGACTATCTCAAAGTTCAGTGGTCAAAATTTGATCATCTCAATAGAAGAAATTTTTCAAAGTTTAGTGACCAAAATTTAACCATCAAAGTTCAATAGTGTGAGGGGGTGCCACATATGCATTCCATCAGCTACATCGCCAATTTCGTTAGAGGTTTAAGATGCAAGTTATGCCAGTGAATAACGTACAACGTTTTCCAAAGTTCAGTAATTAAAACTCGACATTTTAAAGTTCGGTGAACAATCGAAGACAAAAACATAAGTTCAATGACCATTGGAACAACTAACTTTAGCGTTTGGTGTAATTATAATTTGAATTATATTTATTCAGAATGCTTATCTTACTTTAATCAGTCGAGTAAATTTAAATATTTTATGTGGAGTTTGGTGTATTTAAGACCTGGATTAAATTTGTTCAGGATGCTTATCTTTGTTTAGTTAATCGGATAAAATCAAGATGCTTTATGAAGTGGAATTATATCGAATTATGAACTAGTTAAATTGAAATAAATATACTAATTTATAAGTGCATTTCACTTGTAAGTAACACAATTACTATAAGCTAAAAAATTATTGTAGGAAAAACTGAATTTTAAATAGTGATTTTTAGTGGAATGTGTAATTAAAAAGTAAGAATTTTTTTTTGATATACGTGTAACGTATTTTATTGTATGAATGTGTGATTAAAAATGATCATGTAACAAACCATAATATATTTAACGGGAGTCAAACGGACCCTTAAATCCAAAATGATAAAGTAAAAAGGAAAAGTTATTCTAGAGATAAAATCATGAATTTTCATTTTATTTTACATTTTTTAACCTCCTAAACTTTAGTATCGAAAAATGAAAAGTTCAAATACCAATGAGAGCAAATATAAGGAATACGTGCATCCAATATAGTTTTTAGTATGAGAAAAGCCAAATGTGAATTACATTCAAATGTCACACAGTGCAAGAATTTGTTAGCAATTAGATGTAGTTAGAGGTTGACACGGACCTCATCCCAATGGTTTGAGAGTCAAGTTCACTAATGTCACATTATACTCGTTATAGGAACGTGACCTCTCACACGTTGTCCTAAACCATTAAGAAGGGATTAGATTCTTAAGACTCCTTCGCAAAAAATGTCACATTAATCAAATCGTACGTGACTTAAGATATCAGATTGCAACTTGCACAATGCTATGATCTTGGCCTCACCATCTTGTGCCAAGGAGGCCAAATTCATGAGGTGCATCACCTCAGAGAGGCTTGCTATCGGAGAAGCCTAGAGAAGTTGTAAAACGGCGTTTACACGACATATTACGTGATTGGCATCTATGTGGCATGTCACTATGAGATAGAGGCGTAAAAGTGATGATGAAAATTTAATTACTCGTTTAAGTATAATTTTGGATTGCAGATAAAAGCCAAATTATTATATATGATTCACTGGTTGAGATTGTACTCTATTAGAATTTCATATAATTCTTTGCGTCAATACCTCGTACCTGAAATTGTCAAATTTGATATTAATACAAATCTATTTGAATCATGAAATAGATACTTATTTCATTTTAACAGTGTTTCATTTTATATTTAGTTTACAATATGTGATGCTATAATTCTACTCGATTTTATTAACAATAAACAAGTCGTCCTATCAAAGTAATGTGATATACTATTTAAAATACTAAGACAAATGTACCAGTTCAACTCAAAATAACACATATATATAAGAGCGACATCAAATGAACGTTTACATGAAATGTCTTACTTAGAAAAGTTGAGAGTCCCGAACCAAGAAGCTCGGCTCAGTAAGCATATGGGTTGGCAACATTTCGTCATTGCCAGTCTCATGCATAATCACAAAATTTCATTAATTCGATTAAATTAGCTGAATGGAATTCGAACCCATCCTGTAAGTTAGAATTCCTATTTCAAAACAAATTATTTATGTAAATAATAAGGCAAAAAATAAATATGGTAGATATGAGTTTTGTTATTTTTGGCTTGAGCAGTTGATTGACTTAAAAAAAAAAAAAAATGGTGAAAACGCTAGAGGAAGGGCTTGAACCTTCGACCTTGTGGTTAACAGCCACACGCTCTAACCAACTGAGCTACTCCAGCTCGTTGGAAAATTTTTTTAAGTAATAATATAAAGCTTAACATATAGAAAATATGACAATATTTTGCATTTTAGCCCATCCCATCAAGACACGTGTTAACAATATGTGACTATAAATCAAATATTTGTAATTAGTTGTCATGATCAAGTCTTTCTCTATGTTCATTAGAGTTATAAATTCATTCAACCAATCAATATCTGTCAAAAATTGACCAAATAGGAACAAGAACTTGTCTATGTAGCTTTTTGAATCTCGAGATATGATTAACTATGTATATCAAAAATAATATCAGCATTTGTAAAAATACGATTATTTACCCAATTCTATTACGTTATTTCAAGATAAAATTAATTTAATAGAAATCAATTAGAAGACGATGAGTATCGATTTCCTCAAAATCAGTCTTCTCTCATCCAACACGCATGATCAATGGTTGACCTCCTCGGTCAACACATTATTACAAGCGTGCTAATCACGTTCTCAACCAGCACATGACCACTTAGGTATACTAATCCTCCTCTAGAAAAGACCTCCAATCTCATTAGTATAGAGAAAAAAAAAAACTTAAAATAATCTAATTTCGAATTTTGGTATAAAAGATAAAAATGAAAATTATGAAAATATGGAAAAAAAAATAAAAATCAGATTTCGAAAACAAATTTCTATTTGTAGTTGATATTGAATATCAATAGTGAAGAAAATCAACCAAATATTAATTATTCATCGAAACAATCTACTCAAAGTCAAGTAGACATCGTGTAAGACACTTTTAGGACAAAATTGGTAAGAAAAAAAGTAGCAGCTGTACATGGAAAAAATAAAACAAAGACTTTAAAATACAGTGCTTTTTTTTTTTTTTTTGATGATTTTCCAAGCAAGTTGGTTGATTGCCCTAAAGGCTAAAACCTCCCTCTTTGGGCGGTGGAGTTTTGCTGATTCAACCCTCAAATGTCATACCTAAGGCAAATTTTATTTAGATGCGTGTCATAAGAGAAGATAAAATAACATTTTCAAGGTTTATAGTTAAGAAAAAAGGCCAACTGTTTGTTGTTCGAAACCGCCTTTCCAGAGTCGATTAGGTATCTCGTGTGACACTTTTTAAGACAAAAATAATATGCAACGAAGAAAATAATAAAACGAAAAAAATTGGTTGAGAGAGAAATTCTACATATTAAAATATAACATACGTATAAGAGTTTGAGATACTTCTTTTCTTCAAAATCTAAATGCGATTCGCATTCTTTTAGACACACGCTAAAGCAAACGACACTGATGAAATGTCAAGAAATTTGTTGAAAGCATGTAAATGTAGTGTAATATAAAATAATGACACAAAAAACCTGTAGAATGATTTAGTGTTGGGAGTAAATAGACAATAATGTCCCCATGGACTACCATTTTAACAAGTTGACCAAGACCTATTTTTGTACCAAAGCCAGTGGGGTCCTGATCTATGCACGTTAATATCATGTCACTACATGAATAGGACGTCTCCAAGTAGTTGCAATTAATTCATAGGTGTATTCGAGAATCGTAAGTTTTGACCAATTCTACAATGTCGAGAAGATGGTTAATTGATTGACGTATTCTGAACTTATTTCACACTGCGTTATGTTAAACATGCAAATTTCTCTCGACAATGTAATGAAAAATAACAAAAACACAAGGAATTCGACAAATTTTTTAAATAACACTTACAATTTTATTTCCTTTTGAAATCTCGTTTAGGTATTTGAAGTCTTGACCTATTTCGTTTATCCGATCATTCTCCACCAAAATTTCGATTTATTCTAAAAAAGATGGAGAAATAGATTCATTGTTTCGTTCGGCTGCGCTCATTGACCAAATATTCCAACGTTTGTCAATATATTAAGTTGAACATAATTCTTGTCGCATTAAATGTAACCGATGAGCTCCTTCTAGAATGTGATTTTAACAAGAGTAATGTTATGGAACCTCATTGATGTTACAATTTCAATTTAAATGACGTTAATATGACATTAAATAATAGATGAATTTAAATAAATAAAAGAAAATGATTTTGTTTTAATTATGTTTATTTTCATTTTCAAAATCCTATTTGATGGGAATTAAAATCAGATTTTTAGTAAATTTTGATAAAAATTAATAAAATGTATAATTTAAAAGTTGTGAGTCTTATAAAGCAAGTAATTAAAATTGATTTTGATCAAAAATTGTATTTTAATTTTTACCAAACACGTGCTAAATCTAAAACTGTAATTTTATTATTTCAAATGAAAATTCCAGCAGAGTGGAGTAGTATGGACAAAATGGCCAAGGTTTAGAGGCATAAAGGACTTCTGTATGGGACCCCCTGTCTGAAACTTCCAATCATCTTCGTTGTTTGATGCATTGCCACATAAGCAATAGTGGGTCCCCAATGGCATTCGCTCTGCTCTTATTTCTTCTTTTCAAAAGTATAAGCAGTAAAAAGTAATGCATTTTCCACGTCAGAAAATTGCTACATAGTTCGAGATATCAATTTTATTTAATTTAAACTCTCTAAATTCTCTCTCGCTCAAAAAACAAAAAAAAAAAGAAATCCTCTTTCACATTCTTTTCAATCTATATAATACGTGACAAAGGAAAAAAAGAAAACTATTTAATCTATAAACTTATTTAAAGAATACCGTAACTGATCGGTGCACTTCAAAATTGTGTGAATCGAAACTTGCACGATCAATTCGTGTTTTAAAAAAAAAAGAATTTGACGATTGACACGTCACTTTGACCAATAGCTATGTACCTTTTTTTTAATTTGATTTTCAATTATTTCTTGTTTTCGACGTAATTACTAAAAATAATTATTATTTTCCTGTTTGGCCAATTATATTTTCTTTTTTTCTATAAAAGCTAAAGCAGATGAGCGTGCGAAAAATAGTATGAGAAGTGGTAAATATATATAGAAATAGAAATAGAAATTGAAGAAAAGAGAGAGAGAGCGTGAAACACTGGTATTTAGTTTTTGTTTATGTGCCTGTTGTAAATGTAAATCTCCGTCACTCTTAATTCTCTCTCCATCTTACTCTCCCTCTCTCTCTCCTCCATTACCCATCTCTGCAACTTTTCTCAGCTGGGTTTCCATCAATATCCATTCTTCTTCCGTCTGGGCCGCCACAAGAATTCCCATATTTTCGAACTTCTTGATCCACCCCACCTGATCTGTAGGTAAAGAAGTCACACACACTCTCTCTCTGTATATGTACATATATTGTATCGCGTTTTTATCAATATGGGCATATATTTTTGGGTTGTTTTCTTGTGGTAAATTGTGTGAGAAAAGATGTAAAAACAACTTGGGTGTATTTTTTCTTTTTATTTTGAATGTTTGGAGCTCCATTTGAGCCCTTGAGGTGGTAATTAAAACGTTGTATCTTTTTTGTTTTATTTGCTATTGATGATCTATTAAGACTTTAAGGTTTATTTTTTAATATCAATAGCGCGAGATTAGATTCTTGATGTCATTGTACACATAAAGATTCAAGACTCTGATTTATTTATTTGGAGGTGATGAATTGCTGAATTTGACAAATTTATATTTTTTACTTTTTATTTACTCTTTTGAAACTTTTTTTTTTTTTTTTTGATAAATTTGAATCTGCAACTTTTGAAGATAAATTCGGCCGTAGTTAAGCCTTCAAAAATTGAAGTGAGGAGTATTGATATGAACAATTTTTTTTTTCTTTCTTGAATTGGCTGTAATTGATCTGTCATTACACAATTATTTTAATTAATTGATAGATTTGCGCATGAAAGAATAGTGGATGACGTTCATTTGACAGTCATTTTATGAAAGTTTGTGCAATGTACTTGTACATTCTTTGTCATTTATAATGGATAATAAGTTTAATATTTTTGTCTTTTGTTATTAGTTCATTTCCATGTGGTGTTCTTGATACAAATTCTTTAACCCAGTCTTTTAAGGTTGGGCAAATTTTCATTTCAAGCAAGCTCGTCACAAGAACAGAGAGGGCAGGTGTCAGAGTTTTCATTTTATAGTTCTATGAGGTAGTAAAAAACTGTGAAAAATGGCACGGGGTAGGATAAGGGCGAAAATCCGAAGGAGCAGTCTGTACACATTTTCTTGCTACAGACCACATGCTTCTGAGGAAGAGGGGCCACATGACATCCAAGGTCCGGGTTACTCGCGAATGGTTTATTGCAACCAGCCTCATTTACATGAGCAAAAGCCACTTAAATATCGCACCAATTACATCTCTACGACAAAGTACAACATCATTACATTTCTACCTAAGGCCATATTTGAACAATTCAGACGTGTTGCCAACTTGTACTTTCTTCTAGCTGCAATCCTTTCATTAACTGATGTATCTCCATTCTCACCTGTAAGTATGATTGCTCCTTTAGCATTCGTGGTTGGGTTGAGTATGGCTAAAGAAGCTTTGGAAGATTGGCGGCGCTTCATACAGGATATGAAAGTTAATTTGAGAAAAGCTAGTGTACATAAAGGAGATGGTGTATTTGGTAACAGACCATGGATGAAGATTCGTGTTGGAGATGTTGTGAAAGTAGAAAAGGATCGGTTTTTTCCTGCCGATTTACTTCTTTTATCGTCTAGTTATGAAGATGGAATTTGTTATGTTGAAACTATGAACTTAGATGGAGAGACAAATTTGAAGGTAAAAAGAGCCCTTGAGGTAACTTTACCATTGGATGATGATGCAACTTTTAAGGATTTCAATGCAACCATAAGATGTGAGGATCCAAACCCTAATCTTTACACTTTCGTTGGTAATCTTGAATATGACCGCATTGTCTATCCTCTCGATCCTAGTCAGATTCTTCTCAGAGATTCAAAGCTTAGAAACACAGCCTATGTTTATGGAGTTGTGATATTCACTGGTCATGATAGCAAAGTTATGCAGAATTCTACGAAATCTCCTTCAAAA
Organism: Fraxinus quadrangulata; assembly: GCA_903798255.1. Taxonomy (NCBI): domain Eukaryota; kingdom Viridiplantae; phylum Streptophyta; class Magnoliopsida; order Lamiales; family Oleaceae; genus Fraxinus; species Fraxinus quadrangulata. Next base: position 131,697 of record CAIGRB010083039.1, on the reverse strand, counting down.
AGAAGCAGGATTGAGAAGCAAATGGACAAGATAATTTACATCCTTTTCAGCCTCCTGGTTTTCATCTCATTCATCAGCTCAATAGGTTTTATTGTGAAGACGAAACATGACATGCCAAACTGGTGGTATTTACGCGCCCCAGATAAAAACAATCTTTTTAATCCGGACAAACCACTGGTTTCAGGCTTTTATCATCTAATCACCGCTCTTATGTTATATGGCTATTTGATACCAATATCCCTCTATGTTTCAATCGAGGTTGTAAAAGTCCTCCAAGCATTGTTCATAAACCGCGACATCCATATGTATGATGAAGAGACGGGAACTCCTGCTGTGGCACGGACGTCAAATTTAAACGAGGAATTAGGACAGGTTGATACAATCCTATCAGACAAAACTGGCACCTTGACATGCAACCAAATGGACTTCCTCAAATGCTCCATTGCAGGTGCTGCATATGGAACACGTGCTAGTGATGTGGAACTTGCTGCTGCAAAGCAGATGGCTATGGACATGGATGGGCAGAGTAAGAGTAGTACACCTCTTTCGTGGCAGAAAAGTGGAAATGCATTTGGGCAATCAGAAATTGAATTGGAGACCGTCGTTACTTCAACAGATGAAAATGAACGGAAACCTGCAATAAAGGGGTTTAGCTTTGAGGATAGCCGGCTCATGAATGGGAATTGGTGCAAAGAACCCAATGCAGATGTCATTTTACTGTTTTTCAGGATACTGTCAATTTGTCACACTGCAATTCCTGAACTAAATGAAGAGAATGGGGATTTTACCTATGAAGCAGAATCACCAGATGAAGGTTCATTTCTTGTTGCAGCTAAAGAATTCGGCTTTGAGTTCTGTAAAAGAACTCAGTCAACCATAGTCGTTCGTGAGAGATATCCTTCTTTCCAAGAGCCAATTGAAAGGCAAGGCTGCGAATATATTATTTTTAGTGACAGTGTAATTGGAAAGTAGTTTCTCTTGGATCAGTTGTCTTTACATCTAATATATCTCTGTAAATTCAGGGAGTATAAAGTTCTCAATTTGTTGGATTTTACAAGCAAAAGGAAGCGAATGTCTGTTATTGTACGGGACGAGACTGGTCAAATTCTTCTCCTGTGCAAAGGAGCTGACAGGTTTGTCATTCAACATCTTGTTTTCTACTTTGGGTTCTATCCAAGTAATTCCCAATCCAGAAAAAAGTCTTTTTAAAAACAAGCAATGAAAGTGTAGTAAAGGACAATGTGGCCATTAACTTTTGCATATTATCAACATGTTCTTCATATGCTCTTTGTTGAACTAGTTGATCTAAAAGTTTAAGCGGGTGGAGGCTGTATACATTTAAATATTGTCTTCAACACACCTCCTCATATGTAGGCTGGTATATTTTTCGATTAAAGTTTAACATGTGAACAATTTATTTAAATGAGTAGCGACAAGACTTGAAATTAGGACCTTTGTCTGCGTGCTTTTGATACTATGTTGGATCGTTTGATCTAAAATCTTGAGCTGTTAGAACCACATATATCATTTAAATATCGTCTTCAACACTCTCTAATGTGCATTTGAAGAATTAGTTATTAAAGTTCGTTTTAATTAATTTATAGGCACTGAGCAGGTGCTCTGTGATTTTTTATTTTTTAGTTTGATCTTTTCCTTTTAAGATTGTGTTTGGGCTAATATGCTCTGGAATTTGATGCTATCTCTACTTTACAGCATAATATTTGATAGGTTATCAAAGAACGGAAAAATGTATGAGGAAGTTACTACCAAGCATTTAAATGAATATGGGGAGGCTGGATTACGAACCCTTGCACTTGCTTACAAGAAGCTCGAAGAGGCCGAGTATTCCGCTTGGAATGAAGAGTTTTCCAAAGCAAAAACCTCAATTGGTGGTGATAGGGACGCAATGCTCGAGCGGGTTTCTGATATAATGGAAAGGGACTTGATACTTGTTGGTGCAACTGCAGTGGAGGACAAATTACAGAAAGGGGTATATTATATGTTGTATCACTGCTGTGAAGCTATCACTACACACACACTCGTGGTTTGAAAATGAACATTTTTCTGTGTTTACTACTCTATAGGTGCCTCAATGCATAGATAAACTGGCACAAGCTGGTCTCAAGCTCTGGGTTCTGACAGGTGATAAGATGGAAACTGCGATTAATATAGGGTCTGTCTCTTGCCAGCAGAATCTGGCTTTAACTATTTTATGGTGATCATAGTGTCTGAACAATCAAAGCCTTCTGGCTGTTAAAATGAAATCTTGTGACCACTATGCAGATTCTCTTGTAGTTTGCTTCGACAGGGCATGAAGCAAATCTGTATTACAGCAACCAATGAAGCCACATTAAGCCAAGATCCTGAGAAGGTAGTTGTTTATAGAAAGAGTATGCAAAACATTTGAGCACGTTTATTATAATTTATGGTAGCTTTCCTTGCTGTTTGTTACTTCTCAGTCTGTGAAAGAAAATATCTCGATGCAAATCACCAATGGGTCTCAAATGGTCAAGCTTGAAAAAGATCCCCATGCTGCTTTCGCATTGATCATTGATGGGAAAACTTTAACTTATGCATTGGAGGATGACATGAAGCATCAATTTTTGAATTTAGCAGTTGATTGTGCTTCTGTCATATGCTGTCGTGTTTCACCCAAGCAGAAGGCTCTGGTAAGCATCTTTTGTCTTATCTACTTATTGAATTTCATGATGTGTCTTTTGCAATTCATTTCTCGAAGTTTCTGAGATAATTCTACCGAGCATGTTTGGCTAAGCTGAAGTTACTTTGTTTCCAACATGTTTGAGTAATTAACTTTTTCTTACTTGAAATTAAAAAAAAAAAAAAGTTACTTTCTGGAGAGCAACTCTTACTTTATTGTCAAAATAAATAACTTATTCCAACTTTGACCTGTTAAAAGACTTATTTACTTATAAGTAAACTTTTTAAGCATACCCAAACCTGCTGATAGTTATGACTGCTCAATCCTTCATCTGTGCTGATGTCATTTGGCAACCAGGTAACAAGATTAGTAAAAGAAGGAACTGGGAAAACCACATTAGCAATCGGTGATGGTGCAAATGATGTTGGTATGATTCAAGAAGCAGACATTGGTGTGGGAATTAGTGGATGTGAAGGAATGCAGGTTTGTAACATAATCTTATCAGCTTCAAATGCAGTATGCAATGATGAAAGCATTAGTAATTGGTTTCTTAGATGTGTGAAGCATTTGTTTCTTTGGAACATGTTTTTGCAACTAGGATTTTGCAGTAGATCTTTGAAGAAAGATTCCATTGGTACTGAAGAAAAGAGCTACTTTTCTTGGACTGCTAAAGAAAAGATACATTGCACATCTTTGTAACCATTTTAATTGCTTGATGAGTTTAGAAGCCTTGGCAATCTGGGATTATTTTCCAACACCCTCAACATTATCTGTATATGTTTCTCCAAACCATTTTCATTGTGAATCGATTCCTTGAGAGTGCGCAATACTTGCAGTTGAATCCACTATCCCGAGTACTATTCCTACTTGCCATTCTGCTCAAATAAATTTCATGCCCTTGGACAAGAGATCTATTTTCTTTGTATCCTCATGAATCGTTAGTTTTGTTACTAAACTGATTTTAGGTTTTGTCTTAATTATATGCCCAGATTTTTCATGCTGATCGTTGAGCAATGCATTCCTCATTGTTTACCTTTTATTATGTGTACTTGTCTGCTTCTGCCTTTGAATAGTAGGAAAAGAATAAAGATATTTGAGAGCATTATATGATCATATTCCTCGCTCCACATATCTCAAAATTAGCCAACATTTTTCAGCAGTATTTGATGGAATGCAAACTCTGATACTATACATATACTGGATAAGCATTTTAGTCTGGAAGCCGCAATTCAGTGGCTCCACTTTATAAGAAAGATTGTGCTTTCTCCCAAATGTATCTGGAATCAGATTCTATAGCCATTTGTTATTCGCAAAATAGTTATATACTTAAAGAATCACTTACCAAACTACAGAAATGATCAAGTACATCAAGAATCAGATTGTCTCTTGAGAAATTCTAACAAATTTGGTGTCAACCTTAGTGATAAAGGCAAAACTTTAGTGGTGATCAGCTGAAAGAGAAGGGGGAATATAATAACAGTATATATAATCCAATTTCAGTGTTTTTTTGTTGCCCAGCTGAATTGTTGATTTACCACTTGATAAATAAGTTGTGTTCCGTTTCAACGGAGTTATGAAATTATTTGTTGAATAATCACTATTCATGGGCTTCATTTAGATGCCGGATTGGGTTCAAATCTGCTTTTGCTTTAAAAGATTAAGGAAGAATGAAAAGATGTTGAAAGCATACCCTGTTCGTGGATTATATTACAAATGGTAAATGCTAGATTTGTTGGCTGAAAAATAATTTCTCTTCCCATAATCGTGATTTTTAGTTTTTTTCCCAATAAATTAGGTTTTATTTCATTGTTGATCAAGATTTTTGCTTATGTTTGGTTTTTTAAAAATTCACGTTATTAACATTCTTTTCAGGTCATGGAAACTTTTCATGAGCATGTATTACTTTTAGATCAAAATAGGCTGACACAATTTGGGCTTTATGTAGGCTGTAATGGCTAGCGACTTCTCTATCGCACAGTTTCAGTTTCTAGAGAGGCTTCTAGTTGTACATGGACATTGGTGCTACAAAAGAATTGCACAGATGGTATAGTCTTAGCTAACTCATTGTGTTCTCATTGATGCTGTCAAAAGACACTATTAAAAATATAAAATTTCCACCTCTGCATGTACGAAGCATGTTAATTATTGCGTGGATGTAGTCCTTCTACTTCGTGTTACCCTCCATCTTTGTTTTATTCTCACTTTTAACTACAATTCTCTGCTCTCCCAGATCTGCTATTTCTTCTACAAAAATATAGCATTTGGCCTTACAATCTTCTACTTCGAGGCTTTTGCTGCCTTTTCTGGACAGTCAGTTTATGTTGACTGGTACATGCTGCTGTTCAACGTCGTTCTTACATCATTGCCTGTGATTTCACTTGGAGTATTCGAACAGGATGTAGATTCTGAAGTGTGTTTGCAGGTTAGTCTTCTTTCGATCCTTTCTAAATTTTATATGCTTGAATTTCCTTCAAACCACAAGTTCAGCATGTGTAGAATGCTTGGGATGAGAACACTAGTGGTCAATGAACTTTAAGTTAAATTTTCAATGAGGATCAATCAACTTAAACATTGTGACAATTGGGACACTGAACTTGAAAATTTTTTACGATTTGGCCACTCCGTCCTTTAATCGACTTGACGCAGATAGACAACAAACTTGAAATAAAAATGAAATTTTGCTAAAATTTTAAGACGGCCAGTTTACTTAACCCGGGAATGCTTTGTACTGATGCAAACTTATGAACAATGCAGTTTCCGGCCCTATATCAGCAAGGGCCAAAAAATTTGTTCTTTGACTGGTACAGAATATTCGGGTGGATGGGAAATGGTCTATACACGTCCCTCATTATCTTCTTCCTTAACATTATCATCTTTTACGACCAAGCTTTCCGTGCTGGAGGCCAGACAGCTGATATGACTGCAGTTGGTACTGCTATGTTCACTTGCATTATTTGGGCCGTTAATTGCCAGATTGCACTTACGATGAGTCACTTCACGTGGATACAACACTTATTCGTTTGGGGTAGTGTCACTACATGGTATGTGTTTCTTGCATTCTATGGAGAATTACCATCAGCTCTCGACGAAAATGCCTTCAAAATCCTCACAGAAGTTCTAGCTCCGGCCCCAATTTACTGGATCACTACCCTCTTAGTGACCATTGCTTGTAATCTCCCGTACCTTGCTCACATTTCTTTCCAAAGATCGTTCAATCCAATGGATCATCACATCATTCAAGAAATAAAGTACTACAGGAAAGACATTGAGGATCGGCATATGTGGAAACGAGAGCGCTCAAAGGCAAGACAGGAGACGAAAATCGGGTTCACAGCCCGAGTTGATGCGAAAATCAGGCTGTTAAAAGGGAGATTGCAGAAGAAGTATTCAACAATGAGTGCACCTACTGTAATACAACATCAAACATAATTATTATGCATTTTAGTTTTCTTTTTCTTTTTTTTTTTCTTTTCTTTGCATATTTTAGGTTTTTTGGCTGAGTGAAAATTTCCCTTTTTGTTTTTTCTTGTCGAACCTTGTTGGTTCATTCTTAGTGCCTTTTTTGTCCAGTATAGTGAGGTATTCCTAACACCAAAGCACTTGGGCTGTTGTATGTATGATATTTGCATATGATTATCACTGCCTTGTGAATATATATAAAAATATATTTGCCTTTATTCCTCTTCCTTGTATATACTTGTCCAAGCACTCTTATGTTAACTGACAGTACTTTGTTCATTTCATCGGGGGTGCTCTATGGTACGTCTTAATTGTGATCCGTTTGCTAGAGTTGAATCGGGGAAGGTGTTGAACCCTCTTTTATCTATGACATTGTACTGGATTCGAACATATTGCAATCTTTTTGAATTATTTGTCAGTTGCGACGCATTGAATGGATTGGCATGAATAAAACCCAACATTCTCCCCTTGTTGGGGTTGTAGCCCCTGATTGGTTTAGCTAAAAATTGGATTCTTAGTTATTTTTATAAAAGTTGGTAAGTGTGTGATAGAAAGGTAGATAAAAGTCGTGGATTTCATTAAATCTATAGTTGAAAATGAGTTCGGAAGAAAAATAAGTTCAGAAAATGGGAGCAAAACAGAAACTTAAATCTATCTGTTTTGGTGCAGCCAAGTGATGGATTTCGTTTATTCAAACATTAAAAGGTTCAAAGTTAGACTTGACCACTGTCAGCTAAGGTTGTTAGACATATGATTAGACTGCAAGAATCAGACAAATTAAATTTATTAGAATTTACACATGTTGATAGACTGCAATAATAAGACA
>CAIGRB010083039.1:114079-124130 GCA_903798255.1 Fraxinus quadrangulata | reverse complement strand
TAAAAAAACAAAAATAAAAGTTTTTTAAAAATAATTTTTTGTTTTTTTTTATATTTTCAAGTAACTTTTTTTTAAATAAGTTTTTTAAAATTTATTTTATATATATAATGTAAAATTACTATTTTACCATTTTAAAATTAGCGAAAATGGTAAAAAAAATTGGATGTTCATGATGAAACATGAAAGTTGAGTGTCTATGGTAAAACAAAATCAAATTAGGCGGCCATGATATCACTAAATATAAAATTAGGTGGACATTGGTTGATTTAACCCTATCTTTTTATCACAGGATTGGATGGAGCCATGGGGTAGGAATTAAGTTCCACTATTTTGAATTATTTTGTTCTTTGGTTGCTTGAATTTGATTATTTTTGTTTGTGTTTTCTATTTAGCAATTTGTTTTATGCATTTTGCATGTACTAATATTCAGGCGGATGAAGAGGTTGCTATTAAGCTTGTTACTCATTCTTTTAGCTTTTCATTTATGGGCCCTTTTTTATTTTTATTTATTTTTTGTATTAGCATGTTCACATAAGCTTAAAAAGTTAACTTGTAGCCCCTGTTTGATAGTCATTTTCTTGGCATTTTTTTTGACCGTTGGAACAGTAAAGTGAGCCATTGCAGCCCTTTTTATTTTTTACTCAGCAGCATGTGAATTTTCTAAAATGAGACTCTCAACATATAATGAAATAAACTTTAAAAGGGGCACAAAGGTAATTTCACGTGGATTATCAATAAATGCAACTGTGAAAATGGACACTTAACGGTTAGAATTTTTCTATAAAATAAATGACAATGTCTACCAAACAAAGACTTAAAGTAAAAGTTATTTCCAAGAATAAGTATGCCACTTTCAAACAGTACGGCACATTTTATGGGACTCGCAACATTTTTTTTTAATATTTTAATCATATTTTATTAACTTTTTATCAAAATCTGATAAAAATGTTTATCAAAATCTTTGTCAAATGTCTCAGTTCTTTTCAACGTTTCAATTTACAATCTGTTATGCCTCACCAACGAGGCTTCGATAGAGCCACGTGGTGCACACGTGGCAAAAGAATATAGGTGACAACATTTTTTGTCGAACCCATGAGCATCCGAACCTGTATGGATGGGCTGAATTCGTGGGCTGTAGCCGACCTTTAGTTACTGAAGCGAATTGGCAAAAGCTTCCCAAAGAGAATCTTTATGTAAGATCTTGTAGCAAATGGGGAGATTTGACAACTCAATGAAAAGACTACTCCACTCAACAAACAAATCTAGTCTAGTCTTACATGGCAGGCCTAAAACTGCACAATCGTCATTTCACTTATGCAGTATGGCCTAAAAATGATTTATTGACACCAATGACAAGAGAACACAGTTGTAGTGAGGAAGCCACATGTGCATTCATCCTACAGTTCACATCCGTCATGTCCTACTATAAAAGCTCTTTCTTAGCACTATTTGAAGGTATGTTAGTTTAACACAAATAAACATTTCTACAAATAAAATTTGACTGGAACAGCCAGAAATGCGAGCATGATTTGTATTTATGTTATTTTGCTTTCACTAACATTTGATAAAAGTTATTTGATCAAATATTGTTTTATGTTTTGATTCTGGTCCATTGTATTTAATACTGAATAGAACGAAGTCGAAGGGATTATTTAGAATCACTAGGATTATGTTCTCACGTATTTCTTAAGAGGAAGGTATATATACGGTATTTGTCAATTTTTAGTTTTCTTCAATGTACTTCTCATTATATGTCTATTTACTCTCTCCGAATATGTAGTCTCCTCGATTGAGGTGACTGATGTTTCAGCTATCTTCCAGGCACATTGTATATTTTGCACGATGTGAGACGGATTTTGCAGCTCACTTTTCTATAGGTGTTTTGCCGTGGCTACCTTCGGATATTGCTTCTATCTTCCATTATTGTCATTAGCTTAGTTTGATGACAATCCACATTATGCTTATTTGAAGAGAATTTTTCGTATATATGCTGTTTTTGGGATTTCAATGTTGTCTTTTTTTACCTCCTGTTTATTCTTACTCCTCATTCCTCTCGTCTCTCTTCCCCTGCAGGTTTTCAATATGACTATGTATTTGACTGGGTCGTTTCAAAAATATCGAGTCACCCCTTGCCAATTCTCCATTTCAAGAGCTTGTATGTAAAGTTCCGGCTTACGTTTTGATAGCCCCCACAAGTTTAAGATGTAATATATATGTATAACTTATTTTATTTTGATCAATAAAATAAGTTACCTATAGGGCAGGGGACTGCCCCGGCTGGTGCAAATTACCTGCATGCCTCCTCTTATGTTATGATGGACTCCTTATTTAATTTGATAGTTGGGGTAATGCATTGATTATATTCACATTTGTTGTGTATCTGTTTATCATGTTCATAATTTCATGTTACATACAATTTTCATCATTTTCCTGTTGATCCTCAGAGCAACCTACCATCTCTAGTAATCAAGATCCAGTGATCAATGTAAGCGATTCCAATCCTTCAACATGGGCTGGACAAAATTCAACTCAGATCGCTCAACTCAATCAAGTTTGGGTTGGTTTTTAAGTTCAATTAGATTGGATTGGATTGAAAAATCAAATTTGAGGTTGGATTAGGTTTCAGATTATAAATTAAAACCTAACCTAATACAATCCAACCCATTAAATCTAAAAAAATTAATATCTCAAAAAAATAGACAATGGTGGAAATAAGGGAAGAACTTATAATTTATCTTTTTACATAAACTGTTTGATATGAACATTATACACAAATGCAAAGTTATTTAATGATAAAATAAAAATTAAAGAATGATGATGAAATGAATGAATCCCAAAAATTTGTAAAAAATAAATTACTTCAAAATTTTAAACTTATTTATACATTATTTTTCAAAAAAATTTCTTATATAAGTGAAAAAATGAATTAGCAGGTAAGGACATTATCAGCTTCTATCTTCCATTATTGTCATTAGCTTATTTGAAGAGAATTTTTCGTATATATGCTGTTTTGGGATTTCAATGTTGTCTTTTTTTACCTCCTGTTTATTCTTACTCCTCATTCCTCTCGTCTCTCTTCCCCTGCAGGTTTTCAATATGACTGTATTTGACTGGATCGTTTCAAAAATATCGAGTCACCCCTTGCCAATTCTCCATTTCAAGAGCTTGTATGTAAAGTTCCCCGTAAGCCCCCACAAGTTTAAGATGTAATATATATATATATATAACATTTTTATTGATCAAAATAAAATAAGTTACCTATAGGGCAGGGGACTGCCCCTGCTGGTGCAAATTACCTGCATGCCTCCTCTTATTTTATGATGGACTCCTTATTTAATTTGATAGTTGGGGTAATGCATTGATTATATTCACATTTGTTGTGTATCTGTTTATCATGTTCATAATTTCATGTTACTTACAATTTTCATCATTTTCCTGTTGATCCTCAGAGCAACCTACCATCTCTAGTAATCAAGATCCAGTGATCAATGTAAGCGATTCCAATCCTTCAACATGGGCTCGACAAAATTCAACTCAGATCGCTCAACTCAATCAAGTTTGGGTTGGTTTTTAAGTTCAATTAGATTGGATTGGATTGAAAAATCAAATTTGAGGTTGGATTGGGTTTCAGATTATAAATTAAAACCTAACATCATACAATCCAACCCATTAAATCTAGAAAAATTAATATCTCAAAAAAATAGACAATGGTGGAAATAAGGGAAGAACTTATAATTTATAAACGTCCATTTGCTTTTTACATAAACTTTTTGATATGAACATTATGCACAAATGCAAAGTTATTTAATGATAAAATAAAAATTAAATACAAAGTTATTTAATGATAAAATAAAAATTAAGGACATGATGATGAAATGAATGAATCCCAAAAATTTGTAAAAAATAAATTACTTCAAAATTTTAAACTTATTTATACATTATTTTTCAAAAAAAATTCTTATATAAGTGAAAAAATGAAAGTTTCCAAGTAATTTCGAACTGTGAAAAATTGTCTAAATTCAAACAAAAAAAAAAAATCCAATTCAATTTTTATTAGGCCGAAGCCCAAATCGACCAACCCAACCCAAACTTGGGTCGGATTTAAACCAATAATGGGTTGGATTGGTTTGATCTAAAATCAAATCGATCATATTGGATTAGGGAAAAAATCGATCCAACCCAACTCACGCTCACCCCTAGCCGTACAACAAATACACTTATAAAATTTCCAGTGTCACAAGTTCATCGGAACTATCCTAATCGAATTCAATTTTTATTAGGCCGAAGCCCAAATCGCCCAACCAAACCCAAACTCGGGTCGGATTTAAACCAATAATGGGTTGGGTTAGTTTGATTTTAAATCAAACCTATCATATTGGGTTAGGAAAAATATCAATCCAACCCACTCACGCCCACCCCTAACCGTACAACAAATACACTTATAAAATTTCCAGCGTCACAAGTTCATCGGAACTATCCTCGGATTTCAAGCAATCATCTTCTGCTAGAAACATCGAGTCAACCCTCAAAGAGTATATAGAGCTTGAGTTTTGGCAATAACCAGAGGATGCAAATAACCATACAACTCTTTATTCTTTTGCAATTCAGCAGTATAATTGACATAATTAGCTATGATTTTATAATTATTAGATTACAAATACTAATTCTCGTCGCCAACATATCCTCAATATACTTATGAACATAATAAAACCTGTGGTCTCCAATGAAATTAGACAAAATTTGGCAGGAGAAAGAATGTTACAAGAACCCTACCCTACACGAGACAAAATTGCAATTAGTATTGTGCCCACCAGAATGGTATGGATATTGAATATTTTGATCCCATTTGCATCATCAGATGCGCCAAACATGATTTGCAAATAAACTATAACAACGAACATGGAATAAAAGGAAAAAAAAATTGTTAAACTAGTGCTAAGAAGCTCCAACAGGCTCCCTTTTACCTCAAAAATCCCAGAAAAATCACCTCAAAGAAGATCAGCAACATTTGATGGAAGTTCTTCTATTGTCACATTGTAAAACCTCTGTATATCGAAGAGCATTTTCTCATCATCCTTTGTCGTGAAGTTTATGGCAACTCCTTTTCTTCCAAACCTTCCACTTCTTCCAATTCGATGTAGATAATTTTCAGGCTGAGTTGGAAGATCATAGTTTATCACAAGAGAAACTTGTTGGACATCAATACCACGAGCCAAGAGATCAGTGGTAATAAGAACCCGAGATGACCCAGAGCGGAATTCACGCATAATAATGTCTCGAGTATTCTGATCCATGTCTCCATGAGTAGCTGAGACGGTGTGGTCACGGCTTCGCATCTTGTCAGTGAGCCAGTCAACCTTGCGCCTGGTATTTACGAAAATGACACTCTGAGTGATGGCTAGAGTCTCGTATAGATCACACAGGGTTTCAAGCTTCCAGTCTTCCTTGTCGACATTAACATAAAACTGCTTAATACCCTCGAGAGTTAGCTCATCTCGCTTCACCAATATTCTCACAGGTTTGTTCATAAACTTCCTAGTGATTTCAAGGGCTTCAGGTGGCATTGTGGCTGAGAATACACCAACTTGAACTTTCGATGGCAGCAGCTGGAAAATGTCATATATCTGAAAGTATATACGAATATCCCAATCAGTAAAAACTCCCAAACAATGTAAACTAGAAACCATGCACAGTACACAAGGGCCTCATATTTCAATGATAAATTAGTGTTCATCCATGCACATATACACATCAATCCACGAATAAATCCCAATCACAGTAAACTGAAGAAAAGAAAGTACCTGATCCTTAAAACCTCGTGATAGCATTTCATCTGCCTCATCAAGTACAAACATTTTGATGTAATCAGAGCGAAGTGACTGTCTTCGCAACATGTCAAACACACGACCAGGGGTGCCAACCACGACATGAACACCGGCCGAAAGAATGCGCTGATCCTCGCGAACGCTGGTTCCACCTACGCAGGCATGAACCTTCACACCAAGGTAGTCGCCAAGTGCTCGCATAACCTTTTCAATCTGTTGTGCAAGTTCTCTAGTTGGTGCTAAAACCAACGCCTGACATTGCGTCAAATCATAATCAAGCTGCTGCAAGATGCCAGAGCAGAAAGTAGCCGTTTTTCCAGTTCCAGATTGAGCCTGCTGAATAACATCAAGTCCCTTGCAGAATGGAACAATGCCTCTTTGTTGTATTGCAGAGGGCTTCTCAAAACCTTAAAAAGAAATATTGAAATCTTAAACCATGCATAAGATAAAATATAGGGATGGCAAAGAAACGGAGGGCAGGGCAATCCCCTGCCCTGTTTACAGTTCCATATATATATTTTTTATTTTTTCCACGTAAATTCTAGGGTAATTTGGGAATTGGGCTAATGGAATTGGGTAATCAGTTTGGATTTGGGCATAAAAAAAGTTGGGCTAACATAAACTTTGACAAATTTTGACTTCTTTAACTATAACTATATAATTGGGGAGGGGCAGCAAAACCCAGCTTCAAAACTTCCCCACCGCCCTGTCAGGGTGGGGTATCATGGGGCTCGGGTTTTCTGATCAAATTGTCATCCCTAATAAAATAAGAGCATTATTGCACACACCATAAGCATAAATTCCTCTAAGGAGATTCTCTTGAAGGCCCATAGCATCGAAACTTCCATAGACCTCATCATATGATGTGAAGAATTCTTGTCCATCAACTTGGAGCCTAGACCAAAGAGTGCAAACAAACATCAAATTATCATTCATCACTGCCAGTTATTTAAAAATTTGGACATACAACCCAAAGTGCATATCATCAAATTGCTCATAAAGCAATGCAAAGTGTTCCTCGTGCAAACTTACAATTCACTCATCTTCGCATCAAATTGACGAGTATCAAATTGTGATCCTTCTGGCCCCAATCCTGCCATAACTGCAATGTGCTTGATATATTAACAAACAAGTTCTCCACAGCAGAGGAAAGAACATTTTATTAACTAAATGCCGGAAAATTGGTTGAAGAATATGGCCAATAAATAAGAGCCACAGGTTTCTGCTCTTTGAGGTAAATGTCACAGAAGAGCCAAACTTGATAACCACGTATGATGGAGTACAAGCATTAAACTTCTGTTTCAATGTTTGGGGAAGAAAATCTAAACGGCAAATGGCTATCTGATAACGAGAAGAAAAATTCTCTATAGCAGAAGCCCCTCAACCATCTTCCCCGAAATTTAGCATACCTCCCACAAAGTAACATAGATATTCAAAAAGATTCAGAAGTAACTAATCAAATTAATTTCAGCAAAATATAAATGAAATATCATGAGTATATAAAACTCTAATATTTCCCAAATGCCATTTAGCCTATACCACATCAACTAATAAGCCTAGTAGCCAACACAATATACATGTATAATGACATATTAAATAACTAATCAATAACCAATAATCAAAACAGGGCAGAAAATGTAACCGAAGAGCCAAACTTGAAAACCATTTAATATGGAATACAAGCATTAAACTTCTGTTTTAATGTTTGGGGAAAATATTCCACATGGCAGGTGGCTATCTGCTAACAAGGACAAAAATCCTCCACGGCAGAAGCCCGTTGCCATCTCCCCTGAAATTTAGCAAGCCTCCCGCAGTTAAACAGGTACTTGAAAGATTTGCAATTTGTGAGAGTCGTTCTAGCTATATAAGAAATCCTTAATTAATCATAAGACAAATAACTTACTTTGAGAATCCAATTGGACTTCAATTATTAATAACCAAATTAAAGTGTATAAAATTCTATTCTTTCCCAAACGCCACTACCAAAAACCACATCAACTAATAACCTGAAAATAATGAACATAAGCATAAGCATCCGGCAACAAATTGCATGTACATGTAAAATGGCATGTCCAGAAATTAATAATAGCAACCTGGCCTCCAAATTTACGATCAAGAAACACAATTTTTTTTAAAAAAAAATTATAAATCCAGTAATTGTAACGATATATGTAGTCATTAAGGACATCGCCTTAGAAAAGTTCTACAAATCAATCCCAGAAAAACTACGCTCCAAACCCATAAACAACCTTTAAAACTACACAGATCAATGTTTCATATCCTTCTATTTCGCATATTTGCAGTTTTCACATCATGCATATTCAAATAACGTAACAGATCAAATACACACAATGCAGTGAAACTATGAACAAACCCAGTATTAAAAATGACAGAAAACGACATTTAGCAACACAAACCTTTGTATCTGAATGAGGAATCAAAAAACTGATAATGCTTGTGTAAGAACGCTTAGAAAACTCCTCGGATCCGACCCTTGGAGTTGGAGAAGAAACAAAATAGTGAGAACCGCTATTGGAATGTGATTTGTTGGCAAACAATGAGGAGGATTTGGTAAGAAGGCGGTCCTATTATAAAGGATTGTCTCAGGTTTTGGCTTGTCCTGTTTTTGCGCTCTTTTTTCCTAAACCGCCATTCTTCCCCATAAAATAGCGGCTAGGGCAAAATTCAAAACGTAACACCCCCACTCCCAAATTGTGTTGTTCCATTGGGCAGGAGGAAATGGCCCAATAATATGCAATGTAAAGCCCAAAATTGTTCAGGTTTTAATTTTAAATTCAGAAAATGAAAAGACAAGTAGGATGCAGTACTGGGATGCGGACAAAGCCACTATAGATAAAATTAGAGAATGACGGCCATTTATTACAAAGTGAAAATTACATAAAATCAGAATTTAAAAGATTGAAATTTCAGATTTAAAGAATTTCTTTTCAAAAATCAGATAATTTTTCATTTTTCAATATTAATAATAATATTATAAAACTAAAATTTCATTATATACACCTCTCCTCGATTTTAAATCCCTAATTTCTTGTTCCAGTTTTGACATACTTTTCTATCTCTACCATTCATTCTCTCTTGAATCTATACGTACACATGTACACATACAGCAATCAATGGCGCGCACAAAGCAAATAGCTCGGAAATCCACAGGCGGCAAGGCTCCACAGAAGCAGCTAGCAACAAAGGCAGCGAGGAAATCCGCTCCGGCCACCAGCGACGTGAAGAAACCACACTGATTCTGCCTAGGGAAGGTGGCGCTGAGGGAAATCAGGAAGTACAAAAAGAGCGCAGAGCTCTAATTCGAAACCTACAATTCCAAATATTAGTCAGAGAAATTGCTCAAGACTTCAAAACTGATCTCCAGTTCCAAAGCTCCGCCGTGGCCGCTTTTCAAAACTGATTGTAGGGTCAGGGTTTGTTAAATATAGCCCTAATCTTCTATATCTTTATTGTACTGGTTTGGAAATTAGATTAGGGATGGAAGTGTAACGGATCTTTAATTTTTGGGATCAGTATTGAAAATTGATTTTTTAATGGTGTTTTGGTAGTGTTCCTTGTGATATTGACTGCGGTGGTAGTGATCGGAGGTGACGGTGACGGTGACGGTGGCAGAGGTGGTGGCGGATTGCTGTCGCGAGTCTGTTATAAGCAGTGATGAACTCGCTGCTTCATGGTGGTCACGGATCTCTATGTCTAACATAAAAGGGTGTGAATCTGTGTGGTGCAGTGTGTGCGGTGGTGTGTGCAGAGATGATGATAGTGGTGGTGATACTGGTTGTCTTGAGGTGGTTGTAGTTTTGGTGGTGTTGTGGCGGGGGCGGGGACAGTTGTTGTTGGTGGTGGTGTGGTGCAAAAGGCGATGGTGGTAGTTAGAGTGATGTTGTGGTGAGGACGACGACGGTGGTTGTGGCTATGGGGGCGACGACGGTGGTGTTGTGGCGGGGACGGGTAAGATAGTATTTGTGACCATGATGGTGGTGTTGTGACGAGAGCGATGGTATTGGTGGTGTGGTACAGGCAACAATGGTGGTGATTTGGGTGTTGTGGAGGGAGTGGGGTGAGATAATATTTGTGACCAATTATTTGGTTGATTTGTGACCAAGTATTGGTGGTGGATCGGGATTGAGGGTGGGGTGTTTTGGTTTATGTGACCTATTATTTGGTTTATTGTGACTAACTATTAAAAATTGACATTAAAATTTAAT
>CAIGRB010083039.1:16051-113652 GCA_903798255.1 Fraxinus quadrangulata | reverse complement strand
ATGAAATTGTGACATTAATATATTTAATTAATAAAATATATGTTTAATTTATTTGTCTATAAATAAAATTTAAAAAAAATCTGAGATTTGAAATTTGAAATTTTAGATTTTAAACTTTAAAAAATCTGAAATTTGAAATTTTAAACTTAATGTCTTAAATTTTAAATGGGTAAAATTAAACATCTTAGTTTTGAATTTTTCCCTATTACAAATCAATGTTAGGTAGATTGGAATCAATTAATTTAAAGAATTGTGCTATTTAGTATTAAAGA
This sequence comes from Fraxinus quadrangulata, assembly GCA_903798255.1. Lineage (NCBI taxonomy): Eukaryota > Viridiplantae > Streptophyta > Magnoliopsida > Lamiales > Oleaceae > Fraxinus > Fraxinus quadrangulata. The sequence continues at coordinate 113,380 of CAIGRB010083039.1, read as the reverse complement.
TGCTAGAGCAACCATATTTGATATGTTCAATTAGGTAAATCATGTAATATTGTATTTAAATAAATTGATCTCATACATTTGTTACTTAAACTAATAATAGACACAAGTAATGTTGAATAACATTACTCCAATTTAAATGTCATGTAATTTGCAATCCATATAAACAATTGGAGATCTTTAACCGATTCAAAGCAAGTCCTTCTGCACGTGTGATTATATTGACGTTGTTGAATTCATATAGATTTATTTCAATGTAGAAATATTGTGATGTATTGCAGGTAAAAATTTTCATTCACATCTCGCTTCGCCTCGAATGGAAAACGGGCAGGGATGAGGAATGTGGCTCCCACCCTAAATTCCCCGAACCTATCAAAAATATTTTTATTTTAGTCTAGTTTTATATTTTTTCGATGTTAATCGTATTTGAAAATATAAAAATAATATTAACAATAATTAATTCATAAAGCTGATTGGGAAATGAGGATTATTTTCAATCTCCTCCTTTTGAAAATTCTCGAATGGATGGGAATAATAAGGACTGCTATGTCCCGACTCCTCATACCGCCATCCATATTGTAATAGTGTGTGATTTTGTATTTCTTCATAAGGTTTATTCTATCAATATATTTGGTAGTGTGTTCTTGCTACGACGAGATGAGCCAACGAGTTACTCGACCCTTTTGTCACCTCTATTTGGCTCCCATTTTTCTGAACTTATTCTCAATCATACATTCTCACGTAAAAAATAATAATAATTGGGATAATTACAGCCAAGGTACCAAACCTCTCATCTATTAGCAAACTTAACTCAAACTTTTCGTTTGTGCAATCATAGGTATCAAACCTTTAGAAAGTTCGCAACTCGAACCCAAGCTGACGGGTTCAGGCTGACCCAAAAAATCGTCAATTGACCCTAAAAATTAAAAATCTAATAATTTTTCCCAAATAAGACAAAAGTATTTTGGACATAATACATTTTTCCTACTAAATCAAAAATTAAAAAACAAAACCACGGCGCCTACCCCCCATCTCCTTCTTCTCCAACCCCCTCGTCCCAAAACCAGATACCTCCGGCACCACCACCTCAACGTTGGCCACAATGCGGCCTAAATCCAAGCACCACCACCACCTCAAAATCAGCTACTCCCTCACACAAAAGGAAAATAACTCCCAATTTCGGCCATTTTCAAAACTTTCAAGAAGTAGCTAAACGAGTCATTAGCAGATTTCAAGATCAATTTTTTTTAAAAAATCATATTTCAAAACCATTAGCAGATTTCAAAACCTTCAAGAAGTAGCTAAATCAGCCATCGGCAGATTTCAAAACCTTTAGTCCATTTATGTAATAAAGTTCATATTTCAAAATGGGTTAATCCATTTGTACATAATGGATTATCCCCTCTCACATAATGTGTGGGGTCCGCGTGTATTTAAAAATTTCAACATGTGGTCCACATCCCCATTGTGAGTAGTAGGTAAAATTCGGTAAAAACATTAAGTACTTGTAGCATGATTCTTTCAAAATTAGGGCTTTTACTTTTAAACCCATGAAAAATCCAAAAATGAAAGATGGAAATGGAGAAAAAACGATTAATTTCAACATAATTTGGTCTCTCTATTACCAACTGATAAAATTTAAATAACACGATCAATAGTTAACTTCCATTCGCAAATTTTTCCACTCGCATATGAACAAAAATAATCTTAAATCATATACAAATTATATTTCACAAATGTGAACAGGATGTTACCTTTTATAACTGGAGAAACGGTTGCAACACGACTCCCTTTCACACGAATCTACTGTAATGGAAAGAACAAGCATTGCTAGAGGTGATCTTGTAAAGAGACACGATGAACTGAAGCAGCCACTAAGCACTCTCCCCAAAACCCACATCAAAAGCTTTTGTGGGCCAAGACTAAGAGGGTGTATTCAATTGAAACTTTTATGGACTTTTTTAAGTGAGTAACTTTTGTGAATTTTGTGGACTTTTAAGTGATTTCTATGGATTTTGTAAGAATTAATAAAAATCTTTCATGAACTTTTATAGACTTTTATTAGAGACTTTTAAATTTTAAAATAAAATATTAAGCATATATAATGTAATATATTAAACAACTTCTTATATGTCCAAATCATTCATAACTCGTATAATAGAAAATGCAAAGTAATAAATTAGATTTCGTATGTCAATAAAAAAATTTAATTTTTTTTCAAGTCACATAAAATGGATTAACAAATAATCAAAATACCAAAAAAAATTAATAGTATTTAGTTATGTTCAACAAAAAAATATCAAACATTCTCAATATCATTCCACATATCAGTTGCTATAGTAGCCCTCCATGCATTAGCACTCTCTCTTTGTTGTTCTTGACTCTCAAAAAATGGTCCAAAATATCCCCTTCATTAACCTAAGAAGATGAAGAATCTTTATTATCAGGTTCAACAGGAAATTCATCAAAATGATACTCTTTGCGAAGAAAATTGTGTAATCCTACACAAGCTAATACGAGTTTTGCCTGTATACGATATGGAAATGGAGGAGCAGTTTTGAAAATTGTAAATCGTGATTTAAATATAACAAATATCCTCTCAACTACGTTCCTTGAGGAAGCATGACGAAGATTAAACAACTCTTTTTTTAATTTCAGGGTTATGACCTTGACCAGCAAAATCTTGAAGATGATAACGAACACCTAGAAAAGGAGTTAAGAATTGACGTCGATTTGAAAATCTGCAATCTCCCTAAAATACTTATAAAATTAGCACATGACTTATAACATGTATAATTATCATACAATAAGATAAAAAAAAAATGAAATAATAAAGTCATACCTGATGGCACATTATGTCCATTTCTCCTTATTAAAGTATCACTCAACACCATAGATTCATGCGCTGATCCTTCCCAACCACTAAGCACATATATAAATTCCAAATCAAAGTTACAAGCAGCCAAAACGTTCTGTGAAATTGTTCCATGACGATTACTATAACTGTTTGTATCACTTCCAGTTACCATTGCTGGATTATGGGCACCATCAATAGCACAAATACAAGTACCATCAATAGCACAAATACAATCCTAAAATAATAAACCAATCAAACAAATAATGAGAACACTAATTATAATTAATAATACTTCATCACTTACTTTAAAGTAAGGGTAAAATCTTGTACTTTCACTTTTTTTTGGCACAATGGATATGGGTTTGACCATCATATCTACCGCAAATTTGTTTAATGTTTGTAAAATCTTGTTGAAACTTCGTCTGGTAGTGAAATGTAATCGACCAAATTTTTGACGAATCAAGCAATATCGAGTATTTTGACCAACAATGAGTAGGAATGTTGCAAGCATTTTTTCAATACAAATATATCTAGTATCCCCTAAGAGTATTTTTTTTCTCTATTGATATTGCTTAATTTTAGAATTATATCCGGATACATTCTATAAATTTGTCGAAAGTTTTCTGAATCCTCCTTTAATATTTTATATATATAGTCATATTCATATCTAGTTTTTGGTCGGCTAGTTAGTGAACGCTTAATACGTTCACAACACATATTATTTATATAATCATTTATCACGTAGAGAATTGCTTGGATTGCCATCCATGAATACCTAATAGTTTTAAAAATTAAAAAACAAAACCACAACGCCTACCCCCCATCTCCTTCTTCTCCAACCCCCTCATCCCAAAACCAAGACAACTTTCACCCATTCATCGACTGCTACCTCCGGCACCACCACCTCAACGTTGGCCACAATGCGGCCTAAAATCCAAGCACCACCGCCATCTCAAAATCAGCTACTCCCTCCCACAAAAGGAAAATAACTCCCAATTTCGGCCATTTTCAAAACTTTCAAGAAGTAGCAAAACGAGTCATTAGCAGATTTCAAGATCAAATTTTTTTAAAATCATATTTCAAAACCTTCAAGAAGTAGCTAAATCAGCCATCGACAGATTTCAAAACCTTTAGTCCATGTAATAAAGTTCATATTTCAAAATGGGTTAATCCATTTATACATAATGGATTATCCCCTCTCACATAATGTGTGGGGCCTGTGTGTATTTAAAAATTTCAACAATGTGGTCCACACTCCCATTGTGAGTAGTAGGTAAAATTCGGTAAAAAATTAAGTACTTGTAGCATGATTCTTTCAAAATTAGGGCTTTTACTTTTAAACCCATGAAAAATCCAAAAATGAAAGATGGAAATGGAGAAGAAATGATTAATTTCAACATAATTTGGTCTCTCTATTACCAACTGATAAAATTTAAATAACACGATCAATAGTTAACTTCCATTCGCAAATTTTTCCACTCGCATATGAACAAAAATAATCCTAAATCATATACAAATTATATTTCACAAATGTGAACAGGATGTTACCTTTTATAACTGGAGAAACAGTTGCAACACGACTCCCTTTCACACGAATCTACTGTAATGGAAAGAACAAGCATTGCTAAAGGTTATCTTGTAAAGAGACACGATGAACTGAAACAGCCACTAAGCACTTTCCCCAAAACCCACATCAAAAGCTTTTGTGGGCCAAGACTAAGGGGGTGTATTCAATTGAAACTTTTATAGGCTTTTTTAAGTGAGTAACTTTTGTGAATTTTGTGGACTTTTAAGTGATTTTTGTGGATTTTGTAAGAATTAATAAAAATCTTTCATGAACTTTTATAGACTTTTATTAGAGACTTTTAAATTTTAAAATAAAATATTAAGCATATATAATGTAATATATTAAACAACTTCTTATATGTCCAAATCATTCATAACTCATATAATAGAAAATACAAAGTAATAAATTAGATTTCGCATGTCAATAAAAAATTTTAATTTTTTTTAAGTCACATAAAATGGATTAACAAATAATCAAAATACCAAAAAAAATTTAATAGTATTTAGTTATGTTCAACAAAAAAATATCAAACATTCTCAATATCATTCCACATATCAGTTGCTATAGTAGCCCTCTATGCATTAGCACTCTCTCTTTGTTGTTCTTGACTCTCAAAAAATGGTCAAAAATATTCCCCTTCATTACCCTAAGAAGATGAAGAATCTTTATTATCAGATTCAGCAGGAAATTCATCAAAACGATACTCTTTGCGAAGAAAATTGTGTAATCCTACACAAGCTAATACGAGTTCTACCTGTATACGATATGGAAATGGAGGAGCAGTTTTGAAAATTGTAAATCGTGATTTAAATATAACAAATATCCTTTCAACTACATTCCTTGAGGAAGCACGACGAATATTAAACAACTCTTTTTTTAATTTCAGGGTTATGACCTTGACCAGCATAATCTTGAAGATGATAGCGAACACCTAGAAAAGGAGTTAAGAATTGACGTCGATTTGAAAATCTGCAATCTCCCTAAAATACTTATAAAATTAGCACATGACTTATAACATGTATACTTATCATACAATAAGATAAAGGAAAATGAAATAATAAAGTCATACCAGGTGGCACATTAAGTCAATTTCTCCTTATTAAAGCATCACTCAACACCATAGAATCATGGGATGATCCTTCCCAACCACTAAGCACATATATAAATTCCAAATCAAAGTTACAAGCAGCCAAAACGTTCTGTGAAATTGTTCCATGACGATTTCTATAACTGTTTGTATTACTTCCAGTTACCATTGCTGGATTATGGGTACCATCAATAGTACAAATACAATCCTAAAATAATAAACCAATCAAACAAATAATGAGAACACTAATTATAATTAATAATACTTCATTACTTACTTTAAAGTAAGGGTAAAATCTTGTACTTTCACTTTTTTTTTTTTTTTTTGCACAATGGATATGGGTTTGACCATCATATCTACCGCAAATTTGTTTAATGTTTGTAAAATCTTGTTGAAACTTCATCTGGTAGTGAAATGTAATCGACCAAATTTTTGACGAATCAAGCAATATCGAATATTTTGACCAACAATGAATAGGAATGTTGCAAGCATTTTTTCAATACAAATATATCTAGTATCCTGTAAGAGCATTTTTTCTTTATTGATATTACTTAATTTTAGAAATAAATCCAGATACATTCTATAAATTTGTCGAGAGTTTTCTGGATCCTCCTTTAATATTTTATATATATAGTCATATCCATATCTAGTTTTTGGTCAGCTAGTTAGTGAACGCTTAATACGTTCACAACACATATTATTTATATAATCATTTATCACGTAGAGAATTGCTTGGATTGCCATCCATGAATACCTAATAGTTTCATATAAAGCTTCCTCATTCTCATCTTCTTCAATCACTTCCATCTCTATTTCATGATCTTCATGTATGTTAAGATTAGACATTATCTTCGGGATGAGACTATTAAAGAAAAAAAAAATTAATTGCTAACGTATGAAACATACACATAACTAACCAATAGCTTAAATTTTTTTTTTTAATCAAGTAATAAGAGAAGCTCACCATGAAGTAACAATCCCATACTTCATCACTAACAGTAAATTTTTTGGTCACATGATCCCATACAAACCCAGAGTTATGACACATAAGCTTATAATACTTGTTGTACTGTTTTTAAAAACCATTTCACACGACTTTTATATTAGGCATACGTCTTTTCATTCCCAAGTTTTTGGTTAAGAAGGGGGAGTATATGTTTTTCTACAGTTATATTGCTCAAGATGCCATTACTATCACGGTAGCCACAAGTGGAAGCATCAACCATGAGTTTTAACAACTCATTGCTCTCTTCCCACATCAGTTTCTCATATTTTTCGATACATTTTCCTTGAACTTTGCCATTTCCTTGTGTTTAATCTTCCATTAATACTACTATCATATTGTACATGCAATGTATAAAAATGAAAACAAAATATGAATGACAAATATGGACTAAAATGTAAACAACTAAAATTAACATAGAAATGACAATGAAAAATGTAGAGTTATTCTTATATAGTTACTACTTTTGGATTTAGTAGTTATATGTTTCTAGTTCTGGTAGAACACTAGAAGAGAAATCCAAACTCGGTTATTAAAAATTCTCATCAACTAACCAAATCTATAGTTCAAATAAAGTTGAAGGCTCGACTTTACTCAACACAAAAGTTCAAACATTTTCCCCAAAAAAAAGAGCACTACAATGCCAAATATGACTCAGAAATTATAAAAACACTATATAGATGCACGCTAACTATACGGTATATAAATTGTTAGGTCCAAAATCAATGTAATAAAATTATATTACTACTTGACACAAAGAAGCTTCCAATCTGAATTAAAATATATAGTCAATTCCAGAATATAAACGAAATCGAATAGAATTACACAAAAATCATATACCGTAATATTACACAAAATATATTGTCAAAATATATAATAGAATATAAACGAAATCGAATAGAATTACACAAAATATATAGTCAAGCGTGAGAGTGGAATGATGCCTGTTCATTAGCTGAGCAGCGGATTCATGAACATTAGATCTTTGCTTTTGAGTTCATGAAAGATGGCAGAGAGGATTGTAAACGAAATAAAAGGCAGTAAACTATTTGGTTTGGAAATAAATTTGCTAAATGTGTTTCTAATCCTTGCAACATTTTATTACAAAATGATTGCAAGAGTAGATGAGAATTGATTTACAAAAATGACTGCAAGAGTAAAAATAAGAATGTGCAAATTATAATACGAGCATCATGCAGAAAATTCTGTTAATTCCAGAACAAATGTCCCAATTTTGGCGCAAAATCCAACTATGAAATCACAACTTTTTCGTGTACAAACGTGGACTCCTAGTCAACCATGATGATAGAGTTTTTCTTTATTATTATTTATTTAACCACAATCATGCATAATCACGTTGCATACACAAGTTTCAATTATGTTGGAAGGCCCACCCACTTTCATTATTTTTACGCTTGGCAGAAATATGGATCGACAGAAATATGCAGAATATCAATCCCAAAAATCATATACTGTGTCAATAAAGAAAAATTCAAGGTAAAGATTCAAACCAAATTTTATCTGATTGGAAGAGAAGGAGAAAACCCTAGGATGTGGAAGAGAAGAAAAGGGCCGACTCTTGACAAATCTCATGGTAGAATGGGAGATATGTTTTGAGATTTTCTATTTATATTTTCTACCAAAAAGTTTCCAGAAGTCTAGTAAATTATAAATTCCGTAAAAGTCATTATTAATTGAATACCTTCTAACTTATAAAGACTTTTAAAAAGTTTCAATTGAATACCCCGTGATTTTTAGAGGCTTTTTTAAAAGTCTATATTGAATACACCTAAATTTTTAGAGAATCTTTAAAAGTCTCAATTGAATACACCTAAACTTTTTAATTTTCCAAAAGTTTTTAAAAGTCTCAATTGAATACACCCTCATAAAGTAGGCTTTTGTACGCGAGAGAGCTGCTAGTTTTAAGGTGGTGGTCGATGGCTGGATGAAAGTTGTTTTGGTTTTGGGGTGAGAGGGTTGGGAAAGAAGGAAATGAGCGGGAGGTCGTGGGGTTTTTTTTTTTTTTTTTTTTTTATTTAACATGGAAAATGTATTATATCCAAAATGCTCTTGCCTTATTTGGGAAAAATTATTAGATTTTTAGTTTCTGGGTCAATTGACGGTTTTTGAGGCCAAATTGACGGAAACCTTCATTTTGGACTTAAGCTACGAATTTTTTTAAAGTTTGATGCTTGCGGTGACACAAATGAAAGATTGGGTCAAGTCTACTAATAGATGAAAGGGTTGGTGATTTGATTGCAATTTTCCCAATAATTTTACACATAAACTTACAAATTTTCATCACTTTTAATCACACATTCTCCAACAAAAATATTATTTCAAAATACATTTTGACACGAAAATGGAATTCGAACAAATGCTTAGGATGTGTTTGAGTCACATTATTTTGGAATAATGTATTTTGAAATAGTAGATTTGATGGAGAATATGTGGTTAAAAAATAAGGAAACATTATTGATGTGACGAAAAATATTATTTTGTTGAAGAACGTGTGTTTGAAAATGAGAATGAAAAAAATAATATGGCTCAAATAGGAGCTTAGTCTGTAATTACTCAATGTCAAGGAGTTGATTTTTTCATCCATTTTTGTCGTTAACAACTCAAACACTGCTCTTTAACATTCTTGTACCTCGCCACTCCTCCTCGATGCTAGATCTCAAAACCTAACTTCCTCAATTTATGTATATTAAAAATTGTGATACCCAATATTCATGTGCATAGTCGACAATGAATGGAGTCCGGAAACCAAGCATCATGAAATTGGAAAGTTCGAGGCTTAAATCGAATAGATCGAGAATCATTGTATCCCTCTGTCCTCCTAAACTCGCACTTTCAATTACTAATCGTAGTTGAACATGCATTGCACGTTATTCTGAAATACTTTATAAGTAGTGTAAACGTAATATTTGATACTAATTTATTGAGAAGATTTGATGAGTCACAAACGAATTAAAGAAAATAAAATTTAGGATATAAATTTAAGAGAAAAAATTGTACCATCAAAACTCAACTTCTATGATTTAATTTTTTGTGATGATGAAATACTACAAATGAGCAACTTTTTTATACTTCATTGGTATATAAAAATTAATTGCTAATACATAAATTTAAACACCCATTAAAATTTCTAGATACATGAATAGAAATAAATTCATTTATAGTAATTCTAAATTCATATAGATCAAGATCCATCAAGTCGAGATTCATTAAATTTAGATTAATGTGAATGTTAATTAATTGAGAATTAATAATGCGAAAATCATATATTAAAAGAATTTTACAGTATTTATTACATATTGAAAAACGAAAAAGTAAGGCATTATTGAAATAATTGAATTGTAGTATGGTTAAAATCGTTTAAAAATTATTTTAACTTGATGTGATATTTAATAATATAAGGTAATTATATTCACACTACAATGTTTATTTTTTTGCACCACATTTTAATTGCATTTAAAACTCTTAATATTTGCTCATTATAGTACTTATATCCCTAATAATTTTTCATGTAATCTTATCATCAAATTTTTTTATTATTTAATACATTTTGTATTTGATAACAGTTTTATATTCAAAAGCTTGTTGAAATGATGTAAAATAACTTATTTTTTTATCTATATTTAAAAATAAATAAATAAAAATTGCAAAGAAATATGTATTCTTCATTTCAAAGCATGAAAACAAAATATTATGATATAAATCACCATCAAGGACGATATTTACCAATTAATAGAATGCTGAAGATGAGAATTCGATCGAAAAAAGTTAATGAAACAATTTTAACAATAAGCAAAGATTAAATAGTTTTACTGCAATTAAAATGTAGTTTATGAAATAAAAATTGCGGTGATAATATAATTACACTTTAATATAGCCCTTGTTTGATATCTATTATTTTTAAAATGCATTTTCCTCTATTTATCTTGAACTGCATATTCTTCAATAAAATAACGTTACATATAAATCCAAAATTTTTCTTTATTTTTTAACCACATATACTCCATCGATATAATATTTTAAAATGCATTCTTATTTAAAAAAAAAAAAGGAAGAAGAAGATCCTCGAAGTGCAAATTATAGATGTAAGCACATCAAACGCGACCAAAATACTCTCTTAAAGTGGACTTTTATTTAGCCCTTTACAGAACGACGCACCAAATCCCCTAACTTCATATGTACTTGCAATATACACACACGCGCCTCTTTCTACTGTTCAAGATTCACCTATCAGTTGATTAATCGACTCTTCATTCGCATTCTAAGGAGAGGAGCATCTGAATCCGCCCATCAACATGACTTTCGGTTCTCGAATTTTTCATCACTCTAGAAAGGTGATACTAGGCTTTTTTTTTTTTTTTTTTTTTTTTTGGGGTGATTGTACATGATGGGTTGGGGATTTTAGTTGAATTTTTGCTTTTATGGTTCCAAGAACGCAAGAGTTTGTATTTTTAAACGTTTAGATGCATTTTGAATGAGATGATAAAAAATTAGGTGCTCAATTTTTGAATCTGATGGGTATTTTTTTATCTGTTTTTCGGGAAACTGGGTATTGGATCTTGCTGTTGGTTGTTTAATTCGAGCTTTATTTCTTTCTGCTGATGCAGTTGTACAGAAATATTTTTGAATACCCGAGTGGTTTCATATAAATTCATCGACCATATTAATTTCCCAGAAATTGACGCTTAGGTATTAATTGCAATTGATTGGGATAGTGGCCTTTGCTTAAAGCCTTTCGATCTAATAGATCTAATAGGACCTTAATATTAGTGAACTCGTGATGAAATCAAAATGATAGCAAAATATGCAGATCGCAGCTCAAATTTGGTTGCCGCATTTCTATTGTGGAGATTTATTTTCTTGTTTCATCTGCAAGTGGTCGATTGGGTGATTAATATTGCCACGGGCGATTGCATATGGGACATTGTCTAAATTGTATATATGCATTTGTGTAAAGTTATTGATTATCCTCTCAAAATTGACAGTGATCATGAACTCAGTGATAGCTTTGCTGCGTATGATTGAGTATTACCAGTCGTTGAACTTTTTGGTCAATCTTCCTAACTAAAATACGTTGGAGTTTATTTAGGCTAGCAATATCTCATCCAGTTCTGATCTTCAATTTTACGTTTCTGGAAGTTTACTAATCAGCAGACAAAAAACAACTATTTACATTTTCTTTGCTCCACTAAATGATAGAGCCAAGTAAAAACTCTACATTTTCACTTTCTAGTTCTTCGTGATATATAATATGTATTTTGTTTTACTTCTGTGTTTTCAATGACATTAGCATATCTTTCAAATTTTACAGCTCAGACACACCCATAAGATTCTACAAAATGATCGTGCAATTTTAGCTCACTGGGTTGCCAATGATGTCAGCCAACATGGTCTTGGACCTGGACGAAACCACGGGGTTTCCAAGTTCTCTAGTGAAAGCTTTTTTAATTCCAGTAATAGAGTGGTAAATCCCACCCTTGTGATTAGATCCGTTGAAAAAATTCTCCCTTCCTTGCGCTGGAATACTGTCCATTTGAGTTCTTTTCATTAATATAAAGGCATGTACAAATTGTTCACAGATTGGATTGAAATGTCGAAAATCTGAATTATGTTCTGCAGATATCTGCTGTAAGAATACGGAGCGGAAATGCTCTGAGAGAAGAAATGGAAGCGCACACACCCGTTGCTGGCATGATGTTCAACAAAGGGCTTCTATGGTGTGTTTTGTTTCATGTTGACATCTGTCCTCTCATGTGAACACATCAATTTCACAATTGCCTTGTTTAAACATAACCTGATATGTTGCATTGCTGATTCCAGTGCTCAGGGTAATTCAAGGAGAAGTTTTTCAACAGCTTCAGGTTAGTTTAGCTTACAATATTCCCTGATACTGTTATTTGAACTGGAGCTCCATACTTTTGGGAATGTTTTTGGTCAGTCATTGCCAAATTATAGTTAAGGATCTTGTTACATGTACCTAAAGATTTACATAAGGGATTATATAATGCCACATGACACTCTCATTTGTCAGTTTAAAACATGGTCAACATTTTCATCCAATCTTTTCTCTCCCCATCATTTTATGGAATCCCTCATGTACCATTTTTATGTACAAGTCCGAAATCTGGTTACGTATTACATACCTGGAAATTATTTGACGTACATATTTCATAGTTATGCTAGTTATTCCCATGGTAAAATTTCAATTATCTCTAAACCTGAATTTGTTCCTAAAATTATTTCAGTATCCAGTCTGCTAGATCCTTTGTGGGCAATTCTCTCATTCTAGGTGATTGTTGTTTGAGGCATGTCCATCTATACTAATTATGTTACTGTCTCTCAGATCTACCTCCACACCAAGAGATTGGGATGCCTTCTCTGTCTCCTACAATGACGGAGGTATGCATCTTTCTGAAGTTCTTGAAAGAATCTACTTGTGCTGCAACTACTGTTGTCATGATAGTTGTGTTTCGTTCTTTTGCCTTCATGCAGGGAAATATTGCTAGGTGGTTGAAGAAAGAGGGTGACAAAATTTCTACTGGTGAAGTACTTTGTGAAGTTGAAACGGTGGGTTCATTTGCTCTTTTCTGTTGTCTGCTCTCAAATTAATGTTTTTATCCTTGTTATCTTGTAAATCTGATATTCTATTTTAATACCCCTTTTATACTTTTAGGATAAAGCAACAGTGGAAATGGAATGCATGGAGGAAGGATATCTAGCTAAGATTTTACGAGGGGATGGATCTAGTGGAATTAAAGTTGGAGAGGTATTGATCTCATTTATATGAAGGCTTTTTTGTTCAAACTGCCCCTTGAATATTTTTCTCAGAATTTATACAGTAATATTTTGAATAATACAGAACAGAGGAGTCAGGTTTTGGTTTGTTTTCTTTCCCCATGCCTTCAATGCAAATCTCACTCATTGTTTGTTCAATTATTTTCACATAATAAAAAAATCTATCCTTCACTAAATCATTAGAACTATGCTACTTCTTGGACATTACTAATCAGGTTCCTTTGTTCATCTGGATAATTTGTACAAAAATGTTACTTGACATCGTTTAATTTGGGTCTTCTGACATAGGAGATCATACATCATTTGGATAGGTTCAGTTCTGAGTGTAATCAAAATCAAACTGCATTTTGTTTCTGAAATATAAGATTATAACCGAATTCAATTTGGTTTCCTCCAAGTCATCAGACATAAAAACCTCAGTTTCTCGGTTTTCCATGAGACTTCTGGTTCCTTGTACTGGTATCTGAACCAAATATGTATTGATTGGTTTCATAACCCTGGGAATGGAACCATACTGAGTAGCTGAAAATGAAACTGAGCCAACTAAGCTATTTGAAATGAATGCCCATCAGAATTTTAAGAAGGAAGATATATAGTTACATTTCAGATAACTGTGTGAAGAATATTACTATTAAATTTTTTTCTTTTGTATTCTTCAAGCTTATTTATTTCTGTTTCATGCAAGTCATAATTATTTAGTTTTGGAAACTTATCTAACAATATGTTCGCCTCTAGATAATTGCAATAACTGTTGAAGAAGAGGAGGATGTTGCAAAATTTAAAGACTATCAGCCTTCAACATCAGATTCTGCACCAGCGCCCAAAACATCCCCTACTCCAAGTCCACCAAAAGAAGAGACTGAAGCGCCTGCTACTTCACCAGAGCCAAAATCTTTGACACCTAGTTCACCTCCTTCTGCAGGAAGTCGCATTTTTGCCAGTCCTCTTGCCAGGAAACTAGCTGAAGATCACAATGTACGTTATAACAATAATCTTATCAACAATGTTTCCTTGGAAAATAAGAGTTAGTTTCTTACAGCGTCTTTCCTGTCTTGCTGTCCATGCATTATCATGAAATTAGGTACCCCTATCAAACATCAAAGGAACTGGTCCTGATGGACGAATTGTGAAGGCCGATATTGAAGGTTATCTTGGTATTTTTCGTCAGCCTCCTTTTTGAACAGATTTTTCTGCATCCTTGTTTACATGAAGTTTATGCACTAATGGGCTGATTCTCGGCGCTGTCTAAATTTTTTGTCTTTGGTGGAATATGCATTGCTTATTTCCCATATTTCTCTACTCTATAATCATTGACTTGATTGCTAAATGATTTAGTAACCCATTTTACCTTCTGTACTGTAGATTCTCGTGGCAAGGAAGTTTTGCAAGCTCCCAAGGCTGCTGCCACAGCTGCTGCTGGTCTAGATTACACAGACATTCCACACACACAAATTAGAAAGGTTCGGCCTCACCATTCTCATCTTCAGGACCTATGTATTACTGCTTTTATGAAATTTTAGATCTAAGATTTGACAAAAATTATACTGGTCCAAGTTATACAAATCCCCTGGCCATGCCCGGTCAGCCAACTTGTGCCAGGGAAGTTATGCGATCATTTTCAGAACACGTGTTAATGTTCTTAATATGGCCAAGTATTTGGAGTTTTGGTTGCTCTCTTTTGCAAATCTTAAGTTGCAAAATGCAATTAACCCTCTGATCTATGTTTAACACTTTCAATTATCATTCACGGCCGAGTTGTTAATTGTGGCTAATTTTTGTTACCGGCTTGGCAGGTGACTGCATCAAGGTTGTTGCAATCAAAACAAACCATCCCTCATTATTACTTAACTGTAGATACATGTGTCGACAAGCTTATGGAGTGAGTGTTGATGTCCCCTCCACTGAGATTTTGCTGCAATGAATTTCATTTTATTTGTCTTACATTCTACCTGTTATGCAGATTGCGCAACGAGCTAAATGCATTGCAAGAAGCTTCAGGCGGGAAGAGGATATCCATTAATGATCTTGTAATTAAGGTATTACAGACTTTGGCACAATCTCAATTTCTTTTTCTTCATATATATTATACCAAAAAAAAATAAAAAATGAGGGAGGTGTCTGTGTGGGGTAGGTGGGTTGTTGGGGGTGGGAGTAAATTGACTGATTGTCTCAAACATTTAGCTAAACTGCTATTTGACTGCAGGCTGCTGCTTTGGCTCTTCGGAAAGTTCCTCAGTGTAATAGTTCATGGACCAATGACTACATTCGCCAGTAAGTGTACTCAATAATGCAGAGTAATTGTTCAACCAGCGTGGGCCAGTAATTGTAACATCTTTTTTATGTTCGATACAGGTATCACAATGTCAATATCAATGTTGCGGTGCAGACAGATAATGGGTTGTATGTGCCTATAGTTAGGGTATGTCGTCGTCTCAACTATATGTTTTTCATATAGTAACTTCAAATTGTTGATGAATTTTCAGAAATAGCTTAGAACCAATAATTTGTTATCTAATGGATATTTCCGGTATACTATCAAATATGTTCCTATCTAATGGATCACTACTAGATAAAATGTAAGCTTCTTGTTGGCTTTGGCTATGCTCCATGAGTAATAAAATTTCACAACGAAATCGCAGGATGCTGATAAGAAAGGTTTATCGAAAATTTCCGAGGAAGTCAAGCATTTAGCCCAGAAAGCGAAAGAAAACAGCTTGACACCAGAAGATTATGAGGTGAATATGAACTTTGTTAAAATGTCTAGGTTGGTAGTTGCTCGGGATATCAACTCTGACTAACATATCCTCTTTCAGGGGGGCACATTCACGGTGTCAAATTTGGGAGGGCCTTTTGGAATCAAGCAATTCTGTGCCATTATTAATCCACCCCAGTCGGGCATTCTTGCAGTAGGCTCCGGTGAGATAAATTCTTTGTTTCTCAATGATGCAGTTATTGAATTTGATGTGGATATCATCCTTACTAAAAAAATCTATGAGCAGCTGAGAAGAGGGTTGTACCTGGTGGCAGTCCTGAGCAATACAAGTTTGCTTCTTTCATGTCCGTAACACTGAGCTGTGATCATCGCGTTATTGATGGTAAGTTGCGTATTTTGACTTCTAGAATTAGAGTAATGGTATTTTGGCCTGTACTTAACTCCTTGACAGTCAATCTAAATACTCCTTTTTGACTAATGAATGCATTTCTATGATCCCACATTTAGTAATGCTCAAATTCTTTCTTCCGTGCCAAGGATAACTGAAATAAGAAAATTATTTATACGGAAAATGCCATACCTGAACTGGCTTAGTTCGTTCTCTCCATCGTGTGGATTATATATAATATGGAAGGTTCTGACTACCTCTTGTCTTTTCTGCTTGTTTAGGTGCCATTGGTGCAGAATGGCTGAAGGCATTCAAGGGATACATCGAGAATCCAGAAACGATGTTGCTCTAAATTCCTTTTTTATTTTTTGCCTTGCATACTTGTTCCAGTTTTTCAGTTTTGATGACCAAGTTGCGTGAAGGAATCAGATCCGATGATACTTCTTCATTTTGAGTTTCAATTAGCTTGATTTTGTCTATATTTTGGCGTTTGTCAAAAGAACAGGGGTAACATTTTTTTAAATAATTGAGCCATGAGGCATTATATTGTAGATTAAATTATGCTCATTTGGAGGTAATAGGACCTGCTCTGAGCATGAGATAGTTTACATCTGAGATATCTGTTTTAAAATAAAATAATTTCTTTTTCAAAGTGTAACAAGAGGAGTAAATGGCACATGAATCCATTTAAATGCATACGATCAAGAAGCTAGTCATATAAATGCTATGAAGTTTTGAGTAATGCTATTCATCACATTGATATTTGGTCTTTATTTCGAAATCTTATTTTTTATCTTATATTCATTTTCAATCAAATGAAATAATGAACATGTTTTAAGTTATCTACATGTCAAGCGATTAAGCTAGCTTGTGATTACTTGTCCATTGCAAGTTGCAACTTGTCTTCATGATTGCTAGTAATTGTCAATCAACCATACGATTTGTTCTCAGACCTTATAAACACTGCCCGCACATTTTGGGAGCTTGTCATGCCCCAAGTAGTTACCTCAACTGCAAGGAGAGGGATGTTGAAAGTGGGCCTAGCGACCAGAGTGAAGTCATTATAAAATGGGTCCACAATTTTCATCAATTTTTCAACACCACAATTACATCATCATTTATCAAGATCTACTAAAATTTTGATATTTAGCTAAACCAAACGGGAGCTCGAGTAACGGCATTATATCTAATTGCATATCATCACCAGTCCAATGCCTTAAAAATAAAATAAATCACAACTCCATCAGTCGCAACCACCTGTACGCGTGATGATCACCTCTAAAAATGAATTAACATTATTTGAATGCAGATCCAAATACAACCAGCTCACCCAACTTACTGAGGGATGGACCAGCAGTCCGAGCCGAACCTGTCAAGCCCAGTTCAACTGCTTCACAATCCCAACTTAGCATGTTATGAACATGATAAACCAGATTTGAACTTTTTTCTTTAATTAGAGAGCTACCAAACATTCCTGGTAAGTTTCAGCAAATCTATAATGAAGTCAATTCATCATGCATTGGAAGTATCTGTAAAACACAATTAACTTTCTACCCTGTTTCTGTTGAAGAAAGAAATTCAGGTACAGTGAAATGTTGAAAACTAGAAAGTAAATGGTTAATTAATGGAATGAAGATTATAATCCCACCAGATAGAAACATAGATAAATTTCAAAAAGAAAACTAAGTGTTCATATCGGCACGTATCGTTTCAATGCCTGTTTGCTGGTAACAGCGAGCCCGACGAGCACACCGCCTATCGCCCCTGCCACAGCTGCAGAACGCGGTCCAGCTGCCGCCTTGTAGAGCACCCCCGTGCCAAGTCCCGCGACCACACTGTTGATCACATCATCCGTATCTCTATATGCGACCATGCCGCTCTCAAGGCCTGCGAAGAGCAGTCCGATGACCCCACACCGGTTTCCAATCTGGCGGCCGGTATGACCTGACCCGTTGAGTACCCTGTTGATTTTCAGCTTCAAGGTGTCCGTGGACTCAATGGACTTGACGCCGGATACAAATCCCTTTGCGGCGCCGGCAGAGGAACCGGCCAAGTAACTTATTCCGGTGTAGTACGTGAGATTCTCTCCCCATGAACGGCGTTGCGCGCGGGATTCCTCCGGGAAGAGATACTCCGGGGAGGTGGGGAGCTTGTATAGGGTTTGTATCGGGACCTGCAAGTCTTGATACGGATTGTAAAGTCGGCGAGTTGAATCGTTTTCATAGCCGCTGCCTTCATTCGGAGCACGAGGCTGGTTTTCCATGGAGGATTATCGGTTGCCTGAATAGAATGATCGGGGCTCCGAGTAAGAGGTGGCGATTATTTCTGTAGAGGGAATGGGGAGCCTTAGGTTTAGTGTCAATGGCCCGGGGAAGAAATAATAAAGGGGTCCAGGAACCGGTCTGTTATAGAAAGTGGGGTGGACCGGTTCGATTCTGCTGAATATTCGCTGGTCAGCTGTAAAACAGGACAACGACATCCTATGAAGTTTTAAAAATTAAAAAAATAATAATAATAATAACCCAGGTGGCAATTTAAAATTTTGATTTTTTTTTTTTGACGGGTCAATTTTTTTTTTCTCCCCACCTTTTTTTCCACATTCTGATTATCAATTAGCACATTTAGCAATTGATGATAATTTATGTTCATGTTACCGTGTTCTGAAAATGAAAGACAAATATTCGGTAATGCTTTTGTATTTATTAATTTTTTTACTTTATTTGAAAATCTTGAAAAGTAATTAAGTCTTTTTATGCCTCTTAACGAGGCTTTTTGACGAGAATCTTAATCAGAGAGAAAATGTGCTAATTAATAGAATATTGATAATATGAATGCATCGAAAAAATAGAGACACGAGTACAAAATAACCAAATACTAAAGGCCTTTAATGTAATTAAAAATTTGCAAAATAGGAGAAAAAAAAAGGATGAAAACATGACTACCCGAAGTATATTAAAGGTGGCCATTGAGTGACCCAAATGCCCTTCTCTTCAATTGGTTCACTGTCGAGTAAATTATAATATTGGTTACTGAATTTCGCCACTAGTTACTCAATGAACTTCATAACATAACTCATTGATCATTATGCTTTGCGTTGTGTTATCCATCATCACTAAGATAAATTTCAGACTGTTTACTCTGATGAAAATGCACATGTAAGCATAGCTCACAAAATCCTAATGTGACAACCCTTCAATGTCAAAATGCTCCAATACTCTTTAAAAATGAAATATTATTTATTTAAATTTTAAAATAAAAAGAGAATTTAACTCTACATTTGGTGAGTCAACTTACTCTCATTTATATTTTATCAAAACTGCATATAACAGAACTTTCATCTTATATTGAACTTTTAGTTATTGACATCTAAAAAGATATATATTAATTGAAGTTGAGGGATAAATAATAAATATTTTTTGGAAAAAAAATACAGAACAAAAATAAAGATTGTTAGAGCATATAAAAAATTTTATTCTTCAAATATAAAGACATTTTCTATTATGATCAAGACGCTCTTTGAAAATTCTTGTGAAGATGCCCTTACAACCCTTGCAACATTTTGTTCTGTGTTTTGCCATGACAAGCGAAATCCATAGTTATTTTCCTAATTAAAGTTAATTAAACATCAAAAGTATTTAACGAAATAACATTCAAATTTCTACGTGTCATAGATTATTGAATCATTCTCAACGTTCTCCTATAGTAACACGAGACAAGATTAAAGAAGAGATACGCTGTAACATTTGAGTTGTTGTGTCCTGTCTAATTACAATGACATCGAATGCTAGAATGTACAAAGGATTAACAGCCCACATATTTTCCTTTCTTTAGTTTATTGTTACTCTCTCTCTCTCTCTCTTCAAACCACTTTAGCAGCAAAAAGAAAAAGTTAGAACCCTTTTATTTCTTCATCTAAAGTAAGAAATGCTACTATTTCTATGTTCATCCATATACTATTTATCTACACTTTTGAGCTTTAGAGGCTGCTAAATGTTTGACAAAAAATTATTAAGCCTTAATGAGGGGGGAAACTGAGAAGTGCATGGTAAGAAATAGAAAATTTGAGCTAGGTTGGTATTAGTAAAAAGCTTGCCGCGAGTCCTCAATCCATTGCTAGTTAGTTTTCCGGGCCCCATGAAGAGTTAATCTGGAGTTTCCAGTCTTGCAATTCTGCTGATGGTAGTTTCAGATGAGTATTTGCTATGATTTTCCATTTGCATCTCAGAATTGGTGCTTCTGGTTCACTGCTTGAACGGAAAGGACAACTTAAATAGTACTTGACAGTATAAGGGAACAAAAAGATGATGAATTGAATTCTTGTTTATCATTTATCATACTGTGCAATTTGTACGTAACGAAAAGTATAGAGGAAACTGGTCACGCACCTGGCTTAAAGCTAAGTTTTCTTGAAAACGTGGATATTGCAGATTCGTTTTGTTGAATCCATCTTTGGCTTCATTTTCTAATCCGAGTTCTCTCAGTCGTTCAAGTTCAGGCAATATCACTGAATTGAGTTCTGGCCTGTCCCTCTTCCTCAGTTCACAACACTTCAAAGCCAATTTAGCCAATGATAAAGCCTCCTCAACTGGCCAATCTTTCACAGTTTGATCGAGTATCTCTGTAAACTTTCCTTTCTCAATAGCCCGCTCAACAATATAGGTCAGACCCATAGCAGGCTTGGCAGTAATCATTTGCAACAAAATTATACCAAAAGAATAAATATCCGATTTCGTTCCTAACATTCCAGTCTGTTGATACTCAGGATCAATGTAACAGAATGTGCCCACTGCTGCTGTCACATGATACTGGGTAAGGTTGTCGGCCAAAGATGGGGGAACTAACCTAGATAGGCCGACATCACTTATCTTGCTCACATGGTTACGGTCCAATAGAATGTTGCCAGGTTTGAGATCGCGATGCACAAGGGGATTTGGCCTCATCTGATGGAGGAAGAGGAGGGCTGTGGCAATTTCAGCAGCTATTCTGAAACGGGTGCTCCATGGAATAGGTGGAGTGTCATCCTTGAGACAAAGCCTGTCTTCTAAGCTTCCATTTTCCATGTACTCATATACAAGGCAACCAAGCTCGGGGCAGGCACCCACAAGGATTACCAAATTTGGATGCCTTAGGTGGCTCAACACCTCAAGCTACAGCATGAAAATACTAGAACAATTAGAAGATTGAATCGGCACTTACACTCGTGAGATTCTACCAACTGAAAATTTATGTTTTCCCATTTCTTGAATAAAATTTAATCTTCTTTTTAATTTCTTGAATATTTATTTTAATTTATGATTCTTACAATGTCCAAACGGCAAGGGTAACCTATTTAGGGCTGTCTGTAATCCAATAAAAAATTTCTTGGAAATTTAAGGAGAATGAAAGCACTTTACATAGGATGTTGAAAACTGCTTTCCGACAATATTAAGAAAACAAGGGTTGAGATAATGCACAGATTGTTCAAAGTTAACCAAGTGAAAAGAGATGTATTCATGTAGTCCTAAACCTGACCTAAACCAAGAAATTTTAGTTTAAATGTGACATTTGCATCATAAAGAAAGAATTGGCATGGAATACCTCTCTCTTAAATTGTTTATGTCCTTGTGATACGTCTGGCCTCAAAACCTTAATGGCAACAGATGTGTGATCAAGAGTTGCTTTAAAGACAGACCCATATCCACCTTCACCTATCTTTCCTGATCTGGAGAAGCAATTAGTTGCAACTTCAATTTCGTCAATTGAGTATTTTCTATATCTAACTTCAATTCGCGACAATGCTTCCATTGCTTTCTGCTTCTCTTGAGCCTCCAATTTAAACTTTAGTTCTGCACATTTTCGCTTTGCAGACTCCATCTCTGCTATCTGTTGAGCCTTGTGTGCTGCTGCAACAGCTTCCTTGCACTTCTGCTTTTCCCTCTCTACTATAGCCAATGCAACCTCCTGCGCATGCTTGACTTCTTCTAACTTGTGTGCCTCCTCTGACTTCCATTGACCAATCTCTCTTACCTGAGATATGATATAGGTTTTTTTTTTTTTTTNACACCAATGGAAATAATCCTTTGTCACTGTATTGTTTATAACTTATTTTTTGGGTGGGGGGTGGTTTGGAGGCAAAAAATAAGTTATAAACAATACAGTGACAAAGGATTATTTCCATTGGTGTCAGGAGAAATACAAAAAGATAGCAAGTTTGAAGTCGTTATGTTACCTTCTCTCTAGCGGTTACTGCTTCATTACAAGCCGCATTGTACAACAGTGTGATTTGTTTCAGTTCAAATCTCAATCTCCTTAATTCGTTCTCTAATTCTCCCTGACATGCATTATAAGGTATAGAACTAGTTCATATGACAGTCAAAAGAAGACGAGTCTGGAATTTAGTCTGTGCATAACCAAAGACATGAACGGCAAATTTTTTCTAAATATTTCACAGTACAGCTTAACGCTAACTAGGGCAAAAATTTCAACCCACACAATTTTAGTATATTGTAGAAAACACATCATATGCGAAAATAAAATCAGGATTGTTTAAAATATAGTTGGATGCTTGGCCACACATGAAACTAATTAGGCCACTTCTTCAAGTAAATTATCAGATAGTGGGATTTCAAAGTCTAAGCACACACTCGTGTACGGATGCTTATCTTGCAGCTTTGGTCACAAAATAAGACCCAACTTCTGATCAATTCATAATAGCAAACTTGTATGTTCGGTATAAACATATTCAATTCATTAAAATAAATCATACAACGCCAAGAGGCCAATGAGTATTAGAATGACTTTAGATTATTGCCGGTGGAGGGGCACAAAGCATCGTGACATAGCATGTTATTCTCAAAATTTACAGCTAACCTGCCTAATGAGTAATAAATTTCAGGATCACTCATTCTTTATAGGCCCTAAAACCCAAGAACTATTTGAACTCACCTTTGCTTGGGAGGAGGTGGAGATCCTAGTGGCATCAGAAGTGCGGGGCTGGTCTAGAGGTTCAAATGATATATTGGATGACTGGAAACTCATTAAATCTGAAAGATCACTTGAGGTAGATACAGAGTGAAATAAATTCTCTTTAGAGCAAAGATGAAGATCGAGATTGTTCATTCGTGGAGTGTTCTGCATAGATTCAAAGCTGGTGCCTGCCAAATATGGAGGTGAAGGATTTTTACTGCCATAACGCCTTTCCCNTTCTTTTGACTGTCATATGAACTAGTTCTATACCTTATAATGCATGTCAGGGAGAATTAGAGAACGAATTAAGGAGATTGAGATTTGAACTGAAACAAATCACACTGTTGTACAATGCGGCTTGTAATGAAGCAGTAACCGCTAGAGAGAAGGTAACATAACGACTTCAAACTTGCTATCTTTTTGTATTTCTCCTGACACCAATGGAAATAATCCTTTGTCACTGTATTGTTTATAACTTATTTTTTGGGTGGGGGGTGGTTTGGAGGCAAAAAATAAGTTATAAACAATACAGTGACAAAGGATTATTTCCATTGGTGTCAGGAGAAATACAAAAAGATAGCAAGTTTGAAGTCGTTATGTTACCTTCTCTCTAGCGGTTACTGCTTCATTACAAGCCGCATTGTACAACAGTGTGATTTGTTTCAGTTCAAATCTCAATCTCCTTAATTCGTTCTCTAATTCTCCCTGACATGCATTATAAGGTATAGAACTAGTTCATATGACAGTCAAAAGAAGACGAGTCTGGAATTTAGTCTGTGCATAACCAAAGACATGAACGGCAAATTTTTTCTAAATATTTCACAGTACAGCTTAACGCTAACTAGGGCAAAAATTTCAACCCACACAATTTTAGTATATTGTAGAAAACACATCATATGCGAAAATAAAATCAGGATTGTTTAAAATATAGTTGGATGCTTGGCCACACATGAAACTAATTAGGCCACTTCTTCAAGTAAATTATCAGATAGTGGGATTTCAAAGTCTAAGCACACACTCGTGTACGGATGCTTATCTTGCAGCTTTGGTCACAAAATAAGACCCAACTTCTGATCAATTCATAATAGCAAACTTGTATGTTCGGTATAAACATATTCAATTCATTAAAATAAATCATACAACGCCAAGAGGCCAATGAGTATTAGAATGACTTTAGATTATTGCCGGTGGAGGGGCACAAAGCATAGTGACATAGCATGTTATTCTCAAAATTTACAGCTAACCTGCCTAATGAGTAATAAATTTCAGGATCACTCATTCTTTATAGGCCCTAAAACCCAAGAACTATTTGAACTCACCTTTGCTTGGGAGGAGGTGGAGATCCTAGTGGCATCAGAAGTGCGGGGCTGGTCTAGAGGTTCAAATGATATATTGGATGACTGGAAACTCATTAAATCTGAAAGATCACTTGAGGTAGATACAGAGTGAAATAAATTCTCTTTAGAGCAAAGATGAAGATCGAGATTGTTCATTCGTGGAGTGTTCTGCATAGATTCAAAGCTGGTGCCTGCCAAATATGGAGGTGAAGGATTTTTACTGCCATAACGCCTTTCCCATGGAGACATTTGCAGAAATTCACTGCTATTAGTCACTGATTGAAGGGGAGATGAACTCTTGCTAACATAATGCATGTCATGAGTAGATTCAAAGTTGGTGTCTGCAGATTGTGGAGGTGTAGGAATTTTACTGCCATAACGCCTTTCCCATGGAGACATTTGTAGAACTTCACTGCTATTGGTCCCTGATTGAAGGGGAGATGAATTCTTGCTAACAGAATGCATGTCATGAGTAGTGTCTATCGACATTCTCCGGCTGCCTTCATCAGTTGATACTTCAGAGGAAGCAGATCTCCAACTACCCAGACTGAAAGTTGAGGGTTAGAATCATGAAACAAAAACAAACACATACAAGCCACTTGTGCTAGGTAAATAGCTTGTTGACATGCACACATGCTGTGAAAGAAGTGACACTTCAAGAAAATACTATGCAGTAAGGTAGAGGAGATCTTAAAGGAATTTAACCAAAATAACATAATAAGCAAACTATCTCTCTTAAGATGACAGATAATTGTAATGTCTCTATTTTAAGCTTTTAGATGAGGGGCCAAATTTATTCATTTAAAATCTGTTTTCAACACACCCCTCATTTGCAGGCCGGATTAATTTTTTCATCAAAATTCTAACATGTGCACAGTTTTCCAGAAATGGGTGGCTGCGAGACTTGAATCCAAGTCCTTTTCTTGCCCTGATACCACGTTGAACATTCTCATCTAAAAGCTTTAGTTGTAAGAGGGGGATGTATTATTTATGTAAATATGCCTTCGATAGTCTCAAACTAGGTATAGATATGAGATTGTGCACTTCAAAATAGCAGGGCCATGAATTCCTTGAGTTACCTATAAATATCTGCAGAGCCAGCTGCATCCGAAGGGAATCTGGTATGAGGTGATTGCCTTATAGTATTGGGCATAATAGATTTAATTTTCAGAACTCTTGTCTTTGATATAGCAAACACTGAACAGGAATCGGGTGCAGATTTTCCTAAAGAACTTGGCACGTCTAGATTTCTAAATGCCCTGAAAATAAAAAATAAAAAACTTTTATCGATGGAAAAGATGGAAAAAAACAGTCAAGCAAGTAGAAATAGTTCCATCAAATTGTAAGTATAATTCTTTTACAAGGGAAACAGTAAATGAAGGTTCAAGTTCCCAATTAATGGACACCACTTTTGTTATTTGCCTCTTGATTTCTGATCATATAGCAGGTGATTTTCCAGTAAAGTAATTCAATAAACACGGTGAGGGAAGGTGCAATGAAAGTTACACGACATAGATGTGAATACAATTTCGCTCATTAAGATACCTGTTTTGTTTGTCCACTTGAAGATGGAAGTTTTATAACTAGTTGATCAAGAGAGAAGGATCAATGAAGCATACCTTGTTATGTAACTCCGGCTTGAAGCACCAAGAACAATGGTGGTGATGGAGTTATCAATTATGTACTCAGTAAGTGCCGTTGCAACATCAGGCTCAAGGAGAATCACTTCCTTTGCATGGATCTAGAGTAATTACAATCAGTTATCAAGCATTGGTCATGTATGTGAAAAATAGTGGAGTTTTCATAGAAGATACTCATATGAGAGCATGTTTGCCTAACCCTAAAAAGTTTATTTATAGTTTGAAATGAAATACTTTATTTGTTAGTTCTAAGTTGGAATATGGAAATAAATAAGAATTACGTGTTGCTTCCGAAGTTAGTAATTGTCTTACGTGATGTAAGAAAAACGTAACATCTCTAAACAATTTTGGAAATAAAAAGTTATGTAAAAGTAATTTTAATTTTTATATAGCCAAACATGCACTCAACATTATTAAGACTGCTTGGAAAGTTTTGTGAACATAAATCTCTATTTAACCAAGCCAAATCTGAAGATTTAGTTCTAATCCCTAATGTTCAAGTTTCAGGTGATCTGAACATTCTGTGCACTAGCTTTCATAAAATTGTTGTGATTAACTTGCACCCGGCAAATTCTCAATATCAGAATTTAAAGGAGCCGTCATTTATTGACCATTAAATATTGGTGCCAGAGCAAATAAGCATTTATTAATCTCTAAAGTATGGTTAGCAAGGAGGATTGGCTAGTAATTGACACTATTAAGGAAGAAAAAGAATCCAAAATCTTGTTTATTATATAGTCTTGTCTAGAAATGTGTACCAAACATGCACACAGTTTATATGTTTTCATTCCAGCATCCTGCTTGAGGCAAAAGATCGAAATATAGACTCGTGGTGCCCAATTTACTACATATTGGTTGAACAAATTAAGTTCTTCATTGTCGCACTGTAATATTAAATGCAAATATGGTATAAACTGTGAATAAATTTTGGATTACCCTCTTTCGAGCACAAAGCCCTCGATAGGGAAGGAAGAACTGTGGAATTTCAGCTAGAGTAGGTGAACTACCTACTTTAGGGACAGCACCTTCTGCAGCTGTGTTAGGCAACAGATTTCAATACTCTCATAAAAATTAATTATACGCAAGCAAAAATAATATTAATGACACTGGAATTAATAAGTCATTTCCTAATGTATACCAATACGAAAATGAAACCAATACAACATTCTCAAAAGATCGATCTGAATTTTAACAGGATTTGCTTCTGTTCGTATTGAGGCCCCTAATTTAATCCAGAAATACTCAATCATGCTGTTTTATGAGTCGCATTCCTAGGATGTAACTTTTAATGAAGTACTTTTTCCCTCTCTACAGAGAATATAGCATTATTAGAAGATTGCTTAACATGAATACGGATTGAAATTCTAAGCCCTAATTCATACTTCCTCATTAAATCCCATGAAATACACTAGCTTCCAACATATTCTACCAATTTTCATGATTCATTGCTTGAACAAAAAAGGGAAAAAAAATTGCACGGATTATTTTATAATATTCGTCATCGACAATTTTTGACAATAAATATAATTACCATGAAATGTACTGGCAAAACACAATAATCCTCAGATTCAATATAAAGATAAAAGAACAAGATACCTACCGGATTGCAAATTTTGTGGGATTGAAACATGGATAAGGATAATTTGATTATCCTTCAACGGTAAATTATCAAGGGCCCATTTGAGGGCAAATTGACTGTTCTTGTCTCTATCAATAGCTACGGCGGTGGTAATGATGCCTTCGTGCTGAGAATCTGGGTAATTCTCCATTTTTTCATCACGAGACAATGGTTGCGCACGGCGGCTGCACTAGGTAGCGGCACTACCGGCACGGTGGTTGCTGGCTTGGCGCTACCGGAACAGCTTAACCATGCGCAGAAGGAATGGGAAAATGATTCAAATTTCTTGTTTTGCATTTTAGTGCTATTTTTGGGGACAATTGTCTGTCAATTTCCTCCTGTTAAGCAAGATAATCTCCACCTCTCTTTTTAATAATTATATCTTATATTTTCGAAATCCAAACCCGCCCTATGCATCCATGCTGTGCACCAACTCCTTCCGTGCACACCTTTATCCTAGAGAAGTCGACCTTGATTGCACTAAATCAATTTTAATAGGGTACCATATATGTGTTAAATAGGACGAGTCAAGTCACTCTGTTAAACTACCACCTGGCTCAAGCTCGAGTTGACTCACTCAACCATAACATGCCTAGGCTTGGCCCATGAGGCTCGCCACTAGGCAGGCGAGATGAGCCGGCATTTTATTATGGATAAAATTGATTTTATCCATTGTGATTAATGGACTCGCAAGTCAACTCGTACGAGTTGATAAACGGCTCGTATTTTTGTCTAGCTCTCTAGCGAGGCAAGCAGAGACGGACAACAGCTCGTCTCACTTTAACAGAATTGGAATTTTTAACTTGGCTATCTGAACTTCATAGAAGAAAGGTGTCTCATAATAAAGATATTTAAAATGAAATTCCTTTTTCATTTTCCAATTCTTGGGCAATCTTTGCAACCTTTTTTCTAAGGTCCGTTCGGTACACAAAATTTTACCCAAAAAATATTTTCCACCTTTCATTATCTTCCACCTTTCTTCCAAATTTTTTTTTAGGTTTTTTTTTCTTGCAATTGAAAAAAATTCTACACATAATGATAAAAAAAAATTATCACATTTATTAACAATTTTCTGCAAAACAAAGCCAAACGAATGATAATCGATATGGTAATTTTTTTCCAATTTTTTTTTTTTGAACAATTTCTAATTTTCCATAAAAATAATGAAGCAAACGGAACCAAACTTTCAACATTTTTCAGGTGAAAAATTATACCAATCAAACACAATTTATTACAATTTCCAGTAAAATATTTTATAAGCAATTCAATTTTCTGTAAAACATTTTATTTCCACCCATTTTTCACATTTGTAATCAAATGGGCCCTAATTTAAGAATTTGAAACAGTGACAATTCAAACCCCTTTTCTTCTATTCAATCAAGAATCATAAACGCTGATACAATTTGACTGATAAATCATAGTCGAACAGTTAAAGATTTTAGAATTAAGCTTATGAGAATTGTGTTTGGTACATAAAACTGCAGCATTATAGATCACAAACATTATAAGAGATGATTAATTTTCAAAGTATCCCTTAACATCTTCCTTGCCTCGAAACAAAATTCAGAAGAAACGGAAAATAATTTCTCAAACAAGTTGTGATGGAGGCAGGGTTGTTGCTGAAGATCTACCTTCTTCTCTTCCTCTTAATAGTTTGAAATTCCAGCGGGACTGGAAGAGTAGCCACCAAAACTTGATTCTCGCGCCTGAACTTGCAACCCAAGTATTCATAATGAGGCCTTAGTGCGACAGGTGTCATTCTAAGATCTTCGGCTATATCTAATGGGTCGGATTTGAATTCATCCACGAACATAGTGAGCACCAACACATAACTTATGAGCAGCTTCTTTTTCTCATCTGGAATTCTCGAATCACTTGAAGTAGCAAACAGTGAAGAGAATTTCTGGGAAAAGATACTCGGGAATTTATGGTGCTTTGCAGATAAAACGCCATCCATAGAATGTTTATCCTTGAACTTGATGAGATGAGTGATGTAAGAAAATATGCCAGCCAACTTCCTCCTTTTTGCGTCGTCCTACAATGTGGAAAGGCAGGAAGTAAAGGAGATAGCATTAAAGCAAATCGATTCTTTCAACCAAATATTGTTAATATATAAAATAACTTATTCTCTTTATTTAATGAAGCAGCATAATCAACATTTCCTTTTTCCAGCTAGTTTTGATTTTTGAGTCTTGACTGGTGTAAATAATCAGATTTCGTAAGAAACTGAATTTTATAATAAAAAAATAGAGCTTTTCAGCTAACCAACTTCTCATTCAAAGTGAAAGTTGATTACTTAGATTTAATCATCTAAGAAATCAAAATCTATTTGGCCTAAACATGATGTAGCAGAAGCCTCCACGAAATTTTAATTTTAATTTTATCAACAATTCAACTAGAAATTGCAAATGTTGAAGTGTACCGGTTAGTGGTTACCTCATCCATGGAATTTGCGAAAAAGAAATAGAAAAAAGTAGAAATAGCAAGGAGATTGTGAACTTGCAATGTATTTGGCATTTTGAAAATATCAGATAATCAGGAGCTTAAATCGAACTATAAATCAGTACCTCAATATCTTCCAGTTTATGAACTCTGTTGCGGACAAATCTCGGGTAGATGCTTGGTGTCACTTCTCCCCCAGTGCATGAAAGCTCAAAAATGTCAAGAAGATAATCCCACTCCCCTTTCAAAATAATCTTGTCAAGCGGATATGCCATGTCTGGTGAAGTGGCAGCCAAATCATAGGGTGGGATATTGAGAGAATTATTAGAAGTAGCAGCTTCAAGTGCCTCTTTGATTGTCTCGACTTCTTGTAATTTCAAGTCCAAATCCTGATGAACTCCTGGATCTCCTGTTTGACGCAATGCATCACGTTTCACATCCTGCGATTTATATATAAAGGCATAATACAAACATTATTCTCAATTCCCACTGCACAATCAAGAGAATATGATATGCTAAGAGCCTTCTTGATATGTCCAGGCGAAAATGAGGAGCTCGTCTTGGTGGGGAAAGTTTTTCGTCCAGACAGGCTTAGTTGAGAATGAAGCTGCAATGAAAAAGTTTGAGCAGTCTGCAACCAAGAGTTCATACACTCCTAGGTGCCAAATTTTCCACCTCAAATCATATGATTAATGTTGTAGGACTCGAGCATATAATCTCTTAGCTACATGATTTTGTTTTTTCTTAAGCAGAAGAGATGTTCAGGTTCGGCACATTTGTCAGTATTAATTACCAAAATGTAAGGGGAACTAGCTCTAATCCTTTCGTATTTGCACTCAATGATTAATACCAAATTTTCCATCCAGGCTTTGTGGTCAATTGATCGCTTTTTTTATAATCTTAATTGTTTGGTTCCAAAGTTGTTGATAATCTTTTGACAAAATTATTCTTGTAAAAGAGTTTTTAAAAGTTAAAGTATCAAGTGGTTAGTTAGAAATCCTAGGGTTCGAGTATGGAATGAAAAGGAAAAGTCGTCGCAATTTCGCTAGCCAATCGCCCAGCTGATGCTCAAGCAGTAAAAACAGAAGTTGTGTCGTCCGCCTATTACCTGAACTTCGCTCGAGCGAGACATCGTCACTTGTCTGTTGTGGAGCTGTCGCTCGAGCTACGGTATATTCCGAGACCTAATTAGCGTTTTTCAAGGTTTTTATCCGGCCCATACCACTCAAAACCTCTTCACTATATATATGGACGCCACCATTCGAAAAATAGGGTTGAACATTGAGAGAAACAAGTGTTTACATCCTCCATATCATTTCTAGAGTTCAACCTTCATATTGATTTGATCATTGCTTTGAAAAACATCATCCTCACATAAACCAAACACAAAAACACTTACTTCCATAACATCGTCAGAGTTCTGAAGATCAAAGAAGGTAATCGGTGTTTCTGGTTGTTTGAGAATGAGGAATTCTCATTAATCTATAAGAAATAGACGAATTCAGAAGGCCGAGAGTTAGTGCAGGAGCACGCAATTTAGGAGAGCTTTGGTGATTACAGTCAGGAGATCAGAAGCTACTAGAGTTAGTCAAGTCTGATAGTATCGTAAGTTGATT
This sequence comes from Fraxinus quadrangulata, assembly GCA_903798255.1. Lineage (NCBI taxonomy): Eukaryota > Viridiplantae > Streptophyta > Magnoliopsida > Lamiales > Oleaceae > Fraxinus > Fraxinus quadrangulata. Next base: position 81,357 of record CAIGRB010083039.1, on the reverse strand, counting down.
CGTTTATAGTGGATTGCTATTGACTTGAGCCCGGAGTTTTTACCCAATTACGAGTTTTTTCCGTCATCATATTTTGCGTTATTTACTGATTTCTATATAATTGCGTCATTCAAATCATAGAAAAATTGAATTGATTGACTCGTTGCTTATTAATTGTTAATTTTAATTCCTTGTTATTTACCCATTAGGTTTTAGGGTCAATCATAACCAAGCTAGAAAAGTATTTGACGATTTTTCGCACAATGGATGGCTGCAAATCTATGAAGGAGAAAGTATAAATCTTTTTAAATCTAAGGTAGACACAAGTAGTGGAGTCTTTGGCAATCTCGAACTGTAATGTCCCTTTCAGTTATACCAGATAACAGTTTAATTGACTTATGATATGATATTATCCACATATGCTTAATTCAAGTTCTTCTTGACAACTATAGGGTCAGTGTCTAGAGTCGATACCCTGTCAACTTCTATCCAACTGTACCCTGGTCTCCTCTTCACTCTCTTATTTATCAATAGCTTTTTAACTGTTGCCACTTCATATCTCTGGGCACTAGCTACGGCAGGTTTGAGCTGAAGACAAATGATTGGCTGTCTTCTCTGCTAGGTCTAAGTTACCATGAGTTCTGGAGGCCCTAAGCAATGTGTCAGAATTTGGGAGTGACTCGAATTCTTTGTTGAAGATAAAATGCACATTAAGAAGAATTATATTTGAAATGCTATTATGAAATTCTATTCAAATTTACTTGACAAATTCTAGCTGATGTTCTATTTGAAAGCTCTATTGGGAGATGTAATTTATATTAGACTTGAAGATGATAAAATTATGGACCAAAGGGTTTTATTGCTGCATTTTCACTAGCTTGCTCGAACATCAAAAGCAGAGAAGCTAGTACCCAACACTAGCCTATCGCTCGAGCGACAGGGCGTCACTAGATTGGCGCTAGCCGGGTGGTGTTATTCGGCTCAGGCCTATTTTCACATTTTGACAAGTTCTTTTACCTTCTACTTCTTACAACTCTACTGTTAGGGTTTAGATGTCCCTTATTTATTATCTTTATATAATTGACTCTTCATTATCATTTAAAAGAAGTTAGACAAAGTTGTAAACATAAATTTTTGCATTCTTTCTCCATATTATAATAAAATCTCAATTTTCTACAAATTATTTTGTTCTTGTGATCAATTACTTCATATTATGACTATAATCTTTTATTTTTTCTTACAATTTGGTATCGGAGTTATTTGATATCATCTCCGTTTTCACACAATGAACCCGAAACAATGATGCCAGGATTATATGGCATAGACTTAATAAGCCTATATGCTTCCCTGAATTTAATCTCCCTGCTCAACCCAAAAGATCAACCGTGCACGAAAAGTGTTCTGCCAGTGCCATATGTATGTGGATTTTCCAATGGGGTCGTCGTACATTTCCACATCAACGCCAACATCTTTTGGGCCTTCAAACAGCCTATTTTGGGCTCAAATGGCAAATCCATACATCAAACCAAACACATAAACCAAAAGTTGACAATATTAAAAAGAGAAAATTTCATAATTATTAATAGTTTGATAATAAAATTTCAAAATTAACGAACTTATAAAGAGCTTTCAAAAATCAATTGGTATGTGATTGTTGACCAGGTGCTATATGACTATGTCTTGATAAATAATTGTGACTTATAAATTGTGTTATTATGATTTGATAACATATTTAATTGTGACATAATCTATACGTGATCTACATTTATATGACCATTTGATTCAGGAAAAAAGAAGAAGTTAATACCTTATCAATGAAATATAAACTTAAAAAAACATGGTTTCACATAATTTTTTATATTCAAAATGCAATGTACTTGTATTGACTTTTCACCTAAAGTCCACTATTAAAATTATATCAACAAGGTGGAATTATCAATATGGCCACCAAGAAGTGCCTGGTTTGGCGATTTCACCATATCAGGAGGCACTTGAACATGGTAGGTGGGGGCAACGGATCATTGCAATGGCTTTTCAGGTTATAATTTGATATGATGTGATTAAGCAGAATTTAGGTGGCAATTGGCAGCTAGCAACTACATGTAGCCCAGTTTGATGTATTTAACATAGCTAACATTTGCAACACAAACTGCAGCATGCCTCCCCTCTCTTGCGGCACGAATTTTCTTTGTTTGTCAAATATTAGTCATGTAATAACCTTAAAGGATCTTGATATTAAAGAAAACTAGAGTTCTAGTCCCCCCCTTGTATAGATATTAATCGTTTCGTAATTTGGCGATGAGAGTCGTGAATTTTCGTGCTAAAATAATGTACCATGGCAAATAGCTAAGGAGAATATCACCCAATTCTCAAAATGGTTCCAGAAATGCAGATATCGGGCAATTATTAGTGTTCCTTTTCTTTGGTACAAAGGATTTATTTTCCAAGATGAGAAATCGTGTAATTCTTGAATATTGGTAGCAAGATGACCACAATTATTTGAACAATTGGCCAATTTGTTTTGGAATTAGATCAATCTCAGAGGTAATGTCGCTACAGACAAATTCATGGGACCAATCTAGAGACGTTGATCATATGGGACTTCTTCCATTCTCTTCGAAATAAACTATATATTGCTTTGTTCATAAACTAATACGAGCTACGAACTAAAATGTATATTTGACTTCATTTTTAAGTTACAATGCAAAATAATCAATTAATTAACATTGAATAACAAAAAAATTTAACTTCCAACATATATGAATCCAGATAAATTTAGATTTTTTATATGTCACTGTCGAGTACTACGCGTAATCTCACAGAAGGTCAGCTATACATAATCATGTTTATTTAATTAGCCTTTGAAAGTCTTGAAATTCCAAGCTGTTGAATGAATGTGACAAATAAATCGATGCCCAGAGCATTAAAGTGTATTCCAACAAAAGAATCACTTTCAATCTCAGCTGGAATAGTCCCATCTAAATTAATATGCAATAAGACTAAGATGAGTTGCCGGCTTGAATAGCTTGATTTGGAGCTACGTATACATCAAATATTAAGCTATGGAGCCTAATTATTGTCGCAATGTGTAATCCGTGCATATTGACCTTGTTTTAATCAGAGAGAGAGAGAGAGAGAGAGAGAGAGAGAGAGAGAACTTTTTTTCATTATTGTAAACTACTGCAACGACGAACGAAGACGTAATCTTAAATTAAGACGAACCTCTAGTCAACCCCAATATCTACATAGATCCTTTGAAGTAAGACTTGGTAAATAGTTACATGTGTGATTGTTACTTTTGAAGACCTACACATGCAAAACAAATAAATAATTCACAGGTTTGAAAGAAACATGCAAGACGAGGACTAGCTTGCATGGGACCATAAACCATAAATGAAACGAAATTTGAATTTTTTATGACATTTTGCAATGTCGGAATGATCGATTGCTTAGTGAAAGATTTATTCATTCATAAGGATTATTGTCAATTTTTTAAATTTGTCCATTCAACATATTTAAAAATGTTAAACCACATCAAGGAAAAGTTTAATTATTACAGATTGGTGCATTTAATTATTTGAATTTGACCTTCAATATGTTTCCTCATATACATACTATATCTCTTTTTTTCATCAGAACAATTTTCATAAATGAGTAATACTGAAATGTGTATTTTAACATTATGTTGAACTAATTCATCTAAAAGTTTAAAATGTTATAAAGAATGAATCTTTAACATAATATATTGTATTGGTTTGTAGAAATGAGAAAGAGTTGAAGTGTATAGAGATTTGGAAGATATTAATTATATCGTTGTAATCGATGCAATTCGTTATGGGCGTATGAGCATGGAGATATCGATCAGGGTTATGTCATTTTGAAGAGAAGTTTTAGATCTATACTAACATGCTCTGAATAGGACAACACCTACAATTAAATATATGAATATAATTACCAAATATCTCGTAAATTATGTTTATTTGTGTGATGCAATATCGCGCTCAATCTAACAATATATACTTTCACATTTGAAACGATATTAGTCAACACTTAATTAATAATAGTACGTAGTACACAACATGCATCCTTGACCTAGCAAACCTAAGTACAAATTTCCACATACTTCCTCTGTTAAATCCTTAAATTTCACGCCAAATATAGGCATTGAATTGACTATACATACAAGTGTACAATATTTATAGTCTGAAATTCAATGCATGTATTTTATTGAGTCAACGGCTGTTTAAAGAATTCAAATGAATTTGTAGCAGTTGGTGACTTGATTTTCCATGCACTTACTGAATATAATTAAAGCTGGTATGCGTAACTTTCGTTGACCTTCATAAATTTGGACTCGCATATATACTATAGTATATTTATACCAATGAGAGAGTTGGGAAGTTTTAATTAAGGAATTTATTAGATAATATATATGAGATTTTATTGTAAAAGAGTTCATTAGACATATTTTAATTGCCCACGAGCCGTCTGGCAAGAATGAGAGCAATAATTTCCACGTCCAGTAGGAAGTAGGGATATCGCCCTTGAAAATAAAAAAGAAACCATTCGTATTGCCCTTGTTTATCAAGAATACACAAGAAAATCACTTCGAATTGTTAATTATAAATTCGAAAGAATTGAACAAGGAGCCGTATGACATAAACAACACAGATACTTTCATTTTATGAGCACGAAAACTTTTTCCGGCCACAAAAATAATAGGAAACAGATATAAATTAACATAAATTTTAACCATAATCTTAAATTGTGCATATCAGCAGCACATTTTATGAAGAACTACAGAGCAATAAGTAAAGAGAGGGGCTGCACCTGTCTAATGTTCTTCTTCGTTGAATACATGAGTGTCAATTTTTTTAATTCATTAGCCTTTTTCTCCGCGGCATCTTCCTCAATAGCTTCATCCAGGAGTTCGTTTTCAGGTTGGTCTGTTGCTCCAATTTTCGTTTCCAATCTAAATATCTGTACTCATAACAAGCCATATTGTCCTGATTCAATTCACAAAAACATGCTTCTTCCCAACAAGAATAATACTGTGAATCAAATTGAACAGAATCCCTTATTATATCGTCTTCAATAACATTCTTAAAAACCAGGTATTCCTATACTTCTAGTAGTACAAGCAGAACCCCAAAATATGAACATCTTTAATCGCGAAAAAGTTATCATTTGCCTAAAATTAAAGAGAGATCCCCTTTGTCTTTGTTGAGTAAATAAATCTATCATTAAAAATTACCTTATTCGACTCAATAGGAACCATTCTCAACGTCTGGGTATCTTTATCCAGTACACCAAGGGCATACTTGCACAACTGTGGTGCTGTGGCTTCACCGGAATAATTCGTCCCAACAAAATCTACCGAGGATCCATGGGGGCTCACCACCATTTGCAGCCGATTACTCTTCTTCACATTCCTATAAACCTTGACACTTGCTTCTGGTTCGCTGTGGTTCTTCAACGGGTCATAACCGGAAGGGAAGTAGCCGATTATTGGGGAGATTTTATCTTTCTTTTCAGCAACAGTCTGGATTTTCACATCTATTTGCTCCTTTTTCTTTTTCTTCATCTTTTTTCTCGATTTTGTAGCAGGGTTCTGTTCTTCTTCTTCTTCGTGCTGTACCTTTTCTTCTTCTAGAGATAATTTTTTCTTCTCTTTCAATTTTGCCATTAAGTACGGTGAATTACAAGAGACGCCGACGAATGTTCTAAAAATTCTGGTGGAGCAGACGAATCAGCTGAGGTTTAATCAGTATTTTGATATGCTTCGATTTATAATTCTAAGTTTATTAGGTTTCCTGTGTTGGGCTTTACCTAAAAGCCCAAAAACTACCTCAATGAAACGAGAAAAATTCTTTCAGCCCAAAACAAAATAAAAAAGTAGTGAAATTTAAGCTTTGTTGGTTTCAGATTAAAATCAAATTTTAATTTAAATCAAAATCAAATAATCAACATTAAACACATTTTTCATGGGTTCCACAATTTTCAACCACACATTTCAATTTTTTTTATCATAATCTACTAAAAACTAATTTTAATCTCCACCAAACACGCACTTAATAGCACTAATTTGGGGACCGAAATGACCGTCAAACCGAATTGGCCGCGACTTTGAAACCGCTAGTAATAGGACCGCGTGGTTTAGGTTTAGATCAATCAAACTGTTTAAAAATAGTTCGAGTTAGGTTTCGATAGTTTTCGTGCTGTACCTTTTCTTCTTCTAGAGATAATTTTTTCTTCTCTTTCAATTTTGCCATTAAGTACGGTGAATTACAAGAGACGCCGACGAATGTTCTAAAAATTCTGGTGGAGCAGACAAATCAGCTGAGGTTTAATCAGTATTTTGATATGCTTTGATTCGATTTATAATTCTAAGTTTATTAGGTTTCCTGTGTTGGGCTTTACCTAAAAGCCCAAAAACTACCTCAATGAAACAAGAAAAATTCTTTCAGCCCAAAACCAAATAAAAAAGTAGTGAAATTTAAGCTTTGTTGGTTTCGGATTAAAATCAGATTTTAATCTAAATTAAAATCAAATAATTAACATTAACCACATTTTTCATGGGTTCTACAATTTTGAACCACACATTTCAATTTTTTTTATCATAATCTACTAAAAACTAATTTTAATCTCCACCAAACACGCACTTAATAGCACTAATTTGGGGACAGAAATGACCGTCAAACCGAATTGGCCGCGACTTTGAAACCGCTAGTAATAGGACCGCGTGGTTTAGGTTTAGATCAATCAAACTGTTTAAAAATAGTTCGAGTTAGGTTTCGATAGTTGAAAATCGCTTGCAACCAAACCAATGTTTATTCAATTTTTTTTTAAAAAAAGTTACCTGTTTTATCCAAGATATATTATTCATTAGATCAATTTATATTTCAATAAATTTACTTGTTAGTTGACTTCTATTGACTCTTTAGACAATAATAGTTTATTTATGATAATACTTTTTTTCTTTGAAGAATGAAATTGCAAGCTTAAATTTTATAGTTGAACATTGTATTAATTTATTGGTTCAACCCTTGTACGTTAATTTTACCAATGTATCAAAATCATACATGAACTTAACTTTAAATGGAAATCATACACGTATTTGTAAGTTTACATCTCATCGATACATGAATTAACTCTATTATGTTGAAGTTAATAAAACAATCTACGTGGTAAGTAAAGTGTATATGTGAAATAGCGTGACAAGCACTTGACATTATCAAAGACGTACTTTATATTGCATTTTGTTTGCGGGTTTTACGTGCTTCGAAGAGATCGAGGGTGTGTTTTCTTCTATTCCATGTAACCACATTTCATATCAATTTGTTTCCAAATTGCAAACATGAGACGAGAGTGCAGTAACCGAATTCTGGAAACAACTTGAAATTGACCACCTATCGGAGCGAACACCAAAATGCATTACCACATTAACAAATGAACAATTGATGTAGAGTTTATTTAATGTTTTGTGGTGTCAAATATGAATTTAATCGTTCAAGTTTTCATGTAAAAAATAATGTTACGTAATTCAAGAAAGTATATATATATTTTTGTCTTCATATTCTATTATTCGTATGGATGTGTTACAAATTTGTAAATCCATGTATAATTTTAATACAAAGATGAGTTCATGTTTATTTTTTATACAAAGAACAAAGTTCATTTGCGATTTTAATACAAGGGTAAAGTAGCAATTTCTCAATGCAAACGAGACCTCGAAAATACAGATTGCAACTTAATTTTACAACCTTAAATTGTGATGATAACTAGTTACGAAGGAAACACGTTCAAACGTCCTTGAAGTTCCTCTACGAGTCGACTTCTAGGAACTTCATACTCTTTAGAGGCTGCAACATCTTTTAACTTTACAACCCCCTCGTTAAGTTCCCGTTCCCCTATGAATACCATCCAAGGGATTCTCGACTCTCTGGCCCGATCAATGTGCTTCATCACTCTTTTGTGGACATTGAACTCGGCTTTCACCTTCGCATCCCATAGTTCGGTTACAAGTTCAGCTGCCAACGATAAATCATCACCTAGAATGCACACTAGGACTTCAGTTTCAGCCGCTCTAATATCCTACGAGGTATAAAACGACAGTGTTAGTAATTTTGACATAAGAGTCATCCAAGTCCATGGAAGAATCACACGAGCATGTTTGGCTAAGCTTACAACGTTCATTTACAAGTATATAAGAAAGTTATTGATCAAAAAGTAGAAATAAGTTGCTCATTTGAGAGTGAAGAGTAATTTTTCCACATTAGGAAAAAATTAACTTACCAGAAATGTTTAGAAACTCAGCCAATAACGAAAAAATCCAATATTAACACTTCAAAGATTGTCTATCAAAATAAATCGGAATGAAAAGGATGCCACTGGAGAAAAGAGTAATATGTTTGAAATGAAAATTAGAACAGCGTAATAGTATAATACTGTGCTAATAATTTAACTTCAGGTGAATTTATTCCGAATTAAAAATCAAAAGGGGTTCCAAGGAAAAGGTTGAACCTGGTCCTTGTCTCTTTGAAGCTGCTCCATTATTGCAAACACTCTTTCAATTCCTAAACTGATTCCAACTGCAGGAACCTGCTTTGTGCCAAACATCCCTATGAGATTGTCGTAACGTCCACCCGCTGCAATTGAACCAACCTGTGAAACAATAAGATTTAATTCTTTCAAAGATATTCTCACAAAAATATATATGATGTAAATGCAATCACAGTAACAAAAAAAAAGACGAAGGAGAAAAGTTGGAAGTATTTCATGTCAGTTCTGCAATAAATTGGTCATGTAACTTGATTGCACGTTTTATAAAAAATTCTTCTTTGCATCTCCAGAGGACATGAAAAATTAAATTGAACAATATTAGTATATCGCCTAAACATGCAACTCTTGGAAGACTTGACAGCAAACAAGCAGCTCATTTGCACCCTTTTCTGGTGTATGCTATTTATTAGCGCATGAGTTATCAACTATAAAAATGTCCACACACGACTACTCCACTGCAGAGAATTATAAAATGAAATACCTGTGCAGCCCCTTTAAAAACAGCTTCGAATATGACTCCAGTATAGTAATCGAGACCTCGTGCAAGACTCAAGTCAAAAACCACTTTGTTGATACACTTTGACTTCTCCAAAGACTTGAACAAAATTTCCAGCTCATTCAATGCAAGTTCGGACTCACTGTTCTCCAAGAACTTACTGCCTTCCTGTTTTAGCTTAGACAACAATTCCACAGGGGCTCCCCTTTCTCTAACAAAAGTTCCAATTTTATCTGCTATCTCCTCTGTCAAACCCTTCTCTTCCACCTACACAGGTGAGATACGTACATGTAATCTACAAATCTTAAACTATGTTCTTTCACAAAATTTAATAGTGTGTTAGGAAAGATTTATAAGTGATTTATAAATCTTTCATAAATGGAATGTGTGGTTAAAAATGGAGGGTCCATTTGAAAATGAATTTTGACAATTCATATATTGATTCAAACAGAGGCCAAAATAACTGCACGAATAACAGCAAAGACAGTTAATTTTGTATAAAAAGTTAATAGACCTCAAGAAAATTTGCTTAGAAAATTAATGTAGGATTCTTCAGAATATTGCCAAAATAGAAGCTTAGGTTACTCTGTCTGCAAAATTCATGTTATGGTGGCCCCTTTTCCAACCCAACAAATTTTCAAACATGCCCCTTTAAAATGAATAAAAAACTCTAGATGGATATACACATAGGAGAGAAGGATTGTATTGAATACTCCTGTACACGGACTGAAGCTATTAAGAGAAGATTTATATTTAGGTCCTGTTTGAGCCCCATTTTTGGGGGAAAATAAGTTTTGGAATAGTGATTTTTTGGAGAATGAGCAATTAAAAAATAGGGAAAATATTGGGTTTACGTGTAAAATTATTTTATGGGTGAAACTGTGTTGAAAATAAGTTTTAGAAAAAATGAGTTTTGGGAAAAATGGAGCTCAAACATAGGCTTAGTCTATTTCCTTCCTCACACCCCCACCTTCCATACTCCAATAGTCCTCCAAACTAAACACTTTGCAACTTACCGTTATTCATGGATAAACAATGAAGAGTAAACCAACCAGTTTCATTATTATGGAACACTGAATAGAGTAACTTCAAAAGAACCTGAACTAGAAAGCTGAGGCAAGAGGCGAGTGCTTTATCTTAGCATTTGATATACAATATATGATGAGTTATTCTCTCATTCCATCCATGGCAGCAAGTGATCATCCACAATTAGGGCAATAGGCTAACATACTATTACAGCAAGTGTAAACATTTTTAGCACCAGAACACGGCACTCACCATTTCCTGTTTTATCTGCTCAAACGTTTGCTTGTCTAACTTGTCAATACTTGAACAAATCGTTCTAAATTTTTCTTGTGGCACCCCACATAAAGCCAGCATTCCATCAAGTAACTTCCGGTGATTCAGCTTCACCTGCAAAAGTTTATGGTAAAAAGGTTAAAAATGAAATAACATGTGTATCTAATCAAGCATCTTAACAAGAGTTGCCAAAACATACATAAAAATATAAAAATAAAATAATAACATCACCAGGTCAAAGCCATATTCTTTCAAAACTGAAAGCCATTTGCTGATAGACCACCAGCCACTAGACCAAGATTATAATTATTAATGTCATTCTACCACATAATGGCAGATCATCAATTCATCATTGATATAGCCAATAACAATGGTAAGATAAGGCATAAAACAATCTCTAAAGTCAAAAACAACAGAATAGAAATATTTAAAAATATACTCATTGGCACTGTTCAGAAAATTACCTCATAATCCCCAATATCTAGTTCATTGAGCAACTCTGTCAAAATCTTAATGACCTCAAAGTCTGGTCCCATTTTCTCAAAATGACCAGCGATGTCAAAATCACATTGATAGAATTCTGCCATAGATGGGAATCTACCCAAATCCCTTCGGTACACCTTCGCTATCTGATACCTTTTGAATGATGTCAGGCCATTCATAGCCACATACCGAGCAAATGGAACTGTCAGATCATAGCGAAGTGAACAAAGTTCTCCACCCTGTAAACAAACCAGAAAATATTAAAGCTAGAGGCGGAGGGAGGGAGGGAGGGAGAGAGAGAGAGAAGGTATAATTTGGTAAATTTATTACACATTATTCACTCAATTCTGCAATATAAATGAAATCTACAACCCAAAGACCGTGGAGGAAATTTATTCTTTGTCAAAATGGGATCTGTTTATCCAAATTGTAACATGTAAAAATAGATAAAGATTATGAGTGTGGGATCCATGTGCACAGAGACCAAATAAAACATAATGTCCTGCTTAGATGGTCAATCAAATATTTTATCCTAAGGAGGCCGGGGACAAAAACTATAGTCACCCATAGCTTTTTTTTTGAGCAAATAAGATAACTATTGGAATATAGAAAATCTCATAGCAGAATTATAAATATAGCGATTATGAGAAAAAGTACAGAAAAAAATATGTATATAAATGCATAAGTCGTTTAAATTGTATGGAGATTATAGTAAAAAATCTTGTATTCCCAGTAATTACACTATATTTTTTCAAAATTGGTGCCAAACCCAAGCAATGTAAGAAGATTTCAAGCAGGTTGACATGTGTCATAAAAAAGTTAATCTATGACATAGATCCTCTAGAACATCTTATTGGAGCATCTCCTGCTCGCAATGTGTTGCATCGAACTTCGGATATAGTGACAAGTGTCCATATGCCATAGGCTAGGGCATAAAGCGATAATGAATATTAGTGCCCTAAAGTGTTGAGAGGAAGGCAAGGATCCAGTCTAATAATCAGGTGCAAGAAATAGTAAGTCTAGGAAAATATAATAATTATAGTAGGGACTTTGAACACATGACTACTTAATAACTAACGGATTGGATTCATAAGAGTGAAGTCGTCAGAGCTTGCATAAAAGATGAGATGGTTGGGACTTGGGACATAATGCAAAGGCATTTGAGAGCATGTGCTATAAATTTTGGAACAAATCATTCATCTAAGTTTAAGAGATGAGGTATCGGAAGTCAAAAGGATCTGGAGGGATTACATCACTAATGACTAAGGCCAAGGATGAGTTAATTAGTGATATCGGCTATGATGTGTTATTTGAAAGTAGATGTGCTCACTTGATTGTTTTAGAAGTGGACTATAATATAATTTATCCTTGTCATAGAAATATGGTAGGCCGGGTAATAACTATAATGTTATTCTTAAAGAATCTAGTTAAGCAACAAGCATGGATAATGTTGCTTGATGTGGTTATTGAGAGAGAGAATAAAAGTGCAAAATGATCGAGTTGATTTTTCTTGATCGATCAACAAATTAATTGTTAACAAACCACGTATGTAAGGCCTAGCTTCAACATGTCTGATTTGCAATACAAGAACAGTGCCAATCATCAATATGCACATAAAAAAATGTGAAAACAATCTATATTTGAGAATGGTCCTCTGAAACAAGTAGCATACCTGATCAGCGAGGTCATAGATCAACTTCGAGTCTTCACCATACTTCCCCATAAGAGTCTCTCTCAATTCAAAGGCAGGAGTATCTAGAGCCCTGGCACCGTGCCTTTTGAAAACATCTACTATAATTGAGAAGGCTTTCTCTCTTATGGCCATCTGTTCTTTTGCAAAGTCACGAGTACCCTGCGTAATGCAGCAAAGCAAACATGTATGTTGTTTTATGCAAAAAGCATTCCTTTGAAAAAGGAACAATCATAACTCAAACAAGTGGGCAACTACTGCTAGACGAGCTATCAATACTAAAACCAATCAAGAAAAGACCAAAACCTCCAAGAGGGAAACTCCATTAACCAAAGCCTATAAACATATCAAGGTAAAGAACACACCAATAAAGCCCACAATAATTAACTGATGATGAGAATCTAGAAATGACTCGCAAGTTCATGTCCTATCAAAGCAATCCTCTCAATCAACAAATAAATACCAAAATATTAAAGAACTTCCGGTGACCTTAATATCTCTTTATACTTATGCATGACTAGAACTCGCCAAAAATGCTCTTGTTTGAATAAATAGGACTAGAAGAAAAATGGGGCATCCTCATAGAATCAGAAAGGGAATGAAGGTTTGCTAAAATATTGAGTCTAGCATCAACGTCGCAGCTAAAGTTTGGTAAACACTCCAACCAAGGTTTGGTCTAACAACGATGGCCCCTACGCTTATATAGTTATACATTCTATGCTAGTATGACTCATCATTAGAAGGACCATATGAGCACACGACGTGCATGATTTCCACTAAGAAATTCTCAAAATTCTCATTTCAATTATAACTTACTTCCCTGCAATTCACTCAGCTCTTGAGCCCTAGGAGATCTTTATGCCTCATTATGCTTCTACTAGAAAATTATGTGGAATATTTACCTTAACAAGAAATTTTAGGACAGTTCAGGATTAAGACTCTCTGTTCATGAAGTTTGGGTTGAATCATATCTTAAACTCTACAGCAGGGTTTTAATTTTTTCAAGGGAAATCATTTGTGACATCATATGAGCTGTTTTACTGATGTACACATTTTGAATTTTGTTTCTTTATCCATATTGAGGAATTCTTATTCTGTTATTTGTGCATTGCAAGCTTCTGTCAGGGATGCAATTTAATAAGACTGCCTGATGGAGTATTTGTAGACATACTGCTGATTCGTCTTTACTAAGTCAGGAACTGTAAAAACCAAACGCTAAGTGAAAAAAGTTGCAAAGATATGATACCTTTGCGAGCTTTGGAAGTCTTCGACTTTCATTGCTTTCTACAATCTCTTTCACTTTCTTTAACAGATTGTCAAACCCCATGTCTCTGGGATCCAATAATAAGAGGAAATTTTGGGAACATTTCTCCAGTACCATGGAAGCATTGACCGAGTCTAGTTCAGATGCTCCGCTCAGCAACCTGTTCTTAATGAATTGCATGAGAGCAGTTGTTCCTTTTCCCAGAACCACCTTCTTTTTCTTTTCACCTTTCTTTTCTGTTCTTGCATTATTTTCACTTGAAGGCACCCTCTCGCCACCATTGTTGACTTGGCTTTTCTTGACCAATTCACTTCCCTCAAGAGAAATGAATGCAGTTGTGGCCTCCCATGAGACAATCTTTCTCACCAAGTCTGATAAGCCATATATTTCGTGTAAAAACAATACATAATCCTTCTTGGAAAGAGCAGCCTGTGCAGACATGTATAACTTTTCCAGAGAATCAACGCATGGGCATTTGGCATCCAACATTTCCATCATAAAAGAACTCAAATCACCATGAGATGTTGAGATGCCAACAAGTTTGGCACGCTGAAAACTGAGATCCCCCAAATTCCTGAGAGCCCCGGCCAATGATAACAGAACAGGTGACATGGCATCGGCAGTGCCAGAAGGGCAAGCTCTGGAACCTGAATTCAACTGAACCCGAGATCTAGAATGGAGCCACCGCAAACTCTCCCGGAAACTACCATGGGCGCTGGAAATCTTGGCGACAGCAGGATCCACAGGATTCTTGCTGGAGTTAATCAATTTAGACCCATTGAGAAACACCTTCAAGTCGGATGCCACAGCCACATCGTCCTTGGCAGAAGAACCATCACCAGAATCAATCAAATTGAAACAAGATGCATCAGCTCTCAGGGCCTCGCAAGAGAGGGCAGCCACTGCATCAGTGACAGCCGACAAGGCAGAAGACCGGTAATCAAGAATCCCTGAAATGCCATCAATAGCAGCCATTGAGAAATCCAAGAGAACCATGTCATCGTTGGGCACATTGTCAATTGTATAATCAGGACTAAGGGACGTTTCCTTGAGTATATCCTGCAACTGAAATGCAGCTGGAGACAAGGAAAGCAGAAGCTTATTTAGGAGCAGAAATAGTGAAGCTCTAGCCTCTTCGGGGCTCAAATAGTCAGGAATTGATAATGCAAGATTGGTGGTAGTAGCGGATTTCGATTTTGAAGAGGACGAGATCCTCGAAAGAGCTGATGATTCAATGTCAAAACGAGCAAGGCCATTGGCCACCTCAAATACCGAAGAGGACGTCAGTGAGTAGCCCTTCCCACCCACTGTTACCACTGTTCTCTCGGCTGACATTGCTGCCTCGGCGAGAGTTCTTCCCCAATTTCAGGAAAGAGAACAAACCCTGACCAAAAAGCACATCAATACAGCGACAAATGGAAAACATAAAGAAATGCAACAATTTAAACGAATACGCGTGGCCCAGTCTATGGGGCTTAAGCTTTTAGACTAGGTAGTAACATGTATCAGAGCTGGGCAAAATAACTGAGTTCAAGTTTATCGCCGTTATCCACTAAAAATTGTGCAGACGTGACTCTTGAAAGGAAAAAAATGAAACAGCTCGTTGTGTTTTAAATAACTGCAATCAGATTAGAGAAAATGACTGTCACTTTTGATGGCTCAAACAAAAGATGACTTACCTGATACCGGTTACGGAGTTGCCGATGGGTCCGCCGGCGCCTGAAATTGCAGATATTCTTGGGTCTAATATTTGCAGACGATTAGCTTCGTTGATTCCTAGGTTTCGAAGGCAGTTGATTTTCTGTACATTTTCCCTGTACTCGTAGACTGGTTCTAAACCAAATGAAAAGAGCTAATCATGCTAAGCCTTCGGCTCCATTCTAACGTGTTTTTGTGAAAAATATATATTTTAGTGAAAATTACATCACATGCTACTTTTAAACATCAATATTTATTTACTCTAAAATAAGGGAGAAAGTTTCATTTTTCAAAAATTAGACATAAATTAATATTTTGTTTGATCCCCGTTTTTCTCAAAATATATTTTTCTATCTTTCTTTTTTAACCACGCATTTTTCAATAAAATAATATTACGCACAACACAAAAACTTTTCCTTCATTTTTAACTACACATTCTCCACTAATTTATTATTTCAAAATGCATTCTACAAAAAAAATGACACTCAAACAAACCCTAAATTAATCTACATATTCACCCCACCCAGCCCCACCTCATTCATCTCAGTTTTAATCTCGAGCCTTAATTTATTTCTCCCTCACTTCTCTCTCTATTTTCACTGCACATATAGCCTTCTCGGTCACTTCTCTCTAACGTCGCACCCACGATGATGTTCGCAACTATCAACTTCGTGGTAGTGTGCAATTCCTGTGAACTTAGTAGAACGGCAACATCGACGCTGCTTTTGTGGTAACAGCAGCGACCGCTTGGGTGGTGGAGGTGACTAGACAAGTGGTAGTGGGGAGAAAACTAGTGGCAAGGGTTAGTAGATCATTGGTATTTATAGTTTTGGTGTTGGATTTAGTGACGAAGATGGAACTAGCACGACCTTAATTAGCTGCATTAGCTTCGGTCATGGTGGCAATCCCGCTTGAGTGGTGGAGGTAACAGGAGTTTGGTCGTGATTTGGTGGCGATTTGCAGCAACGACTATAACGAGAGTTTGGGGGAGGAATTTGGCTTTAGGCCACTATGACATATACAATGGTGACGGTGATAGCCAAAGAATAACTAAACAAGAGGTGTGAATTGGTTATCAAAACTTTTTTTGAAAAATTAATCAAAGTTTATCCAAATTGAAAGTAAATAAGTAAATCAAACACAAATGCATAAATACGAAAGCCATAAGTAAAATGGAAGAGTATGTGTAAACGATGTAATTGTGGAGGTTCGATCCAAACAATGATCTACGTCCTTCTTTACCAAACTTTTCGTCACGAGTAAGACATTTTCACTATATTTGATTGACTTATGATGTAATTCAAACCCTTACAATACTTTCGGTGACTTATAAACAAAGAGTATCGATCATTATACACTATTGAGTTTTACGGAACCTCAATATGACTCACAAATTTAAAGTTGATTTTAAAATTTAAAAACTTCTCTCTTAATAAACGATATGATCAAATTAAGTAAATAAAGAAAAGAAATAGGATAACACTTTAATAAATAGCAATGAATGAAACTCGAGTGTTAGATGAGAAAAACTTTGACGGGAAGAATGATTTTTAAAAGTTGATTCAATCAAAAGTTTTTCAAAATAAATAATTTGATAAAGATGATTAAGATGTATAATCAATATTATTTAGGTAAAAAATCTCTCACTTCAATGCTCTCGAAAATGTTATATTGAATGCAAAACGAAATGGTATTTATAGCAGTCAAAATGCCAAAAATTCTCACTTACCGAACAACTCATCCTCACGAAATTAGCCATTGTGCATCAGAATTCAGAACGGTTAAAAAATTGACCGTTAGGCAAACTAGATGTCGGCTAGAACCATCAGACGTCCGCTTGTGCTTTCCCGAATTTTTCTTTCTTTATTATTTTGAGAAAGTGTAGGCTTTTGAAGGATATTTCACTTTATTTTTTAAGGTAAGTGACACTTGTGAAAAATTTAAATATCAGGTTGAAATTCTTACTCTTTGAAAAATAATTTTTATGCAAGCGTTTTTATGAAGAAATTTTTTTTTAATGCACGAAAAATTCATATTTTGAGTTTTTAGTGATTAAAGCGTTTTACCTTTACATATGAATTTAAAACATTTACGTATAATATGTTCAATGTCTGATTGTAGAAGTTCTTGTCTTCGATCGATTTAGCGTGAATACACGACTTCTATCTCGGTTTTCATTAATCGACAATTGAGAGTCTTTTGGTAACGATCTATTTGTCTTCAATTGATCAATTTTACAACAATAGATATGAAGACTTAAATTCAATTATTAGAGATAAAAGCAATTTGTTTGTTATAATCAAAACATGATGTCAACCGTGGGTCAACAATGTCACCATTTTCTATTATGATAAACAAAAGATGATTTGCAACACATTTATATATTAAAAAAAAAAAACTCTAGATATCACATATGGTTTGTACATTTCCTCTATCTTTATACATATATATTCCCTATTGCTTATACAAATCAAGCATGCATGTCATTATAAATATATATTTTTCCCTTTTTGACATAAGTAAAAAGATTATGAAAGTAAGGATCCAAATACACAAAACCAAATGTCATCCACAAGAGAATAAACTACACGAAAAAGGATTGCGTCCAAAAAGCATAATAAAATATCCAAAATACAAAAATGTAAAACAGAAACTATGACTATGGCCCTGGAGGAGGCGGTGGAGGAAAGTGGACATAGAAATGAGCGTAGAAAGCATTCTGCTGAGCTTGCATCGTCGTCTGTTGTGCTTGAATGATATCTTGTTGAGCTTGTATGACAGCATGTTGAACTTGCAATTGGCGGAGCATTCCGCCAAGGCCTTCAATAGAGGATGTAAGGGAATTAATACAGCCGTTTAGAAGATTGTAGTGATCATCGATATATGTAAAGACATCGATTGAAGAATGAGGAACACTGGAGCTCGGAACGTCATGAAGATGATTCAGAACTTGTGGTACATCATGGCATCATCGGCCTTATCGCCCTCGAATGGTAGAGTCGAAGGACCCAAGGTGCAGTTGAACCATTTTGTATGAGCTACACATTGACTATTTTCTTTTACTATTTTCACACGTTTAAGAGTTTGAATATTGATAGTGTCGATAGGGCAAAGTTAGCAAAGGTATCATCATTTAAAGGAACGTCAAAATGTTTAAGAAATTTCGTAAGAAACATGCCATAAGTAAGACTTTAACATGATGCATAGAATGAACAAGTTTCATGAGACCTAATGTAATAGTTGAAAAATCTAATTTTCGCCCGACATAATGGAATCGAGAATGAAAAGATCAAAATTATTTATTTCATGTCGATGTCCCTTTCATGGAAGAATGAAATGTGCAATGATATTTTGTAAAATTTTACATAGAAGAGATAATTGATTTGCACTAAATTTGTAATATTCTCAATATTTTTCCCAGTGACTTGAAGATATGCCTTGGTAGGATTATATCCTCTCAAATTGGGATGAGTTTTGCAAAGAAAAATTTGGGTTTCACACATTTTAAGCTCGAGAATATTACGGATGAGAGTTTTATTGATGGTAATACGAATATTTTTAAGTAAACAAGAAATATCATCCGAACAAGGAGCAATGAACATGTTTTTGTAAAATTATTTCATGAGATGAGGATATGTATGTTCCTCTAATGTATCAATAGACACCCAACCCATATTTTCAAAATATTCCTCTATATGAAATTCGGGTGCTCCAATAGTAAAATTGGCAAAATCAACATTTTTATCTATTAAAATTGGGGTTTTTCAAGAGGGCTGGCAGGTACCTCGGGTTCGATGTTGAATTTTTCATTGAATGAAGGTAGGGGATAATTTCACTTTGCTTTTGAGTCACTTTTCACTATTTTAAACCCCGTCGTTGTAGAAAAGGACGGTGAAAGAACAAGTTTTTAAAAGAAAATACTATGGTTTCGAATTTTTCAGGAATTGGAGGTGTAAAAATGATGGGTTTTTAAATTAGAAAGGTAATTGATGATTTGAAATGAAACAAAATGAAGAGTGCACAGGAAATTTAAGGAGAGAAATGCAAGAGAAAAGGAAGAAGATGGGAGAGAAGAAAGGCTATTGCACGATTTGAAATCTAATTTTTTGGTCCGGTTCATGATCTGAACGTCTAGGTCGATAGGGGTCCCTTTCTTCATTTTATTTTGTCAATCCAAACTGGACAGGGTGTCCGAATAGTCAGTATGACTCATCTAGTTCCCCACTTTTTTGCCAAATCAAATACAAAATAAATAACACCACATATAAAAACATGTATGAACACATAGTATGAATTCAACTTAGTTATGCACTTCAAATTCATCAATAATGCATAAACCTGTTCGAATATGTGAAAATCGATCAAGGGTTAGAGGTTTAGTGTAGATATTAGCCAATTGATTTTCCGTGTTCAAAATTTCTAACACGATATCTCCTTTTTTTATGCATGATTTCTTAAAAAGTGATGTCTAATTTTAATGTGCTTCGTTTGAGAGTGTAAAATGAGATTTTTGAGATTTTTAGACAAGTTTATGCACTAATGTTATCACATATGATAGGTATATGATCGATTCGACATATAATAATCACTAAGAGTTTACTTCATCCATAACACTTGTGCACAACAACTAGTAACCGAGATATATTAGGCTTCAGCGGTTGATAATGTAATGAATTTTTGTTTCTTACTAAACTATGACACAAATGCAAAGTCTAAAAAATGACAAGTTTCACTCGTACTTTTGCGATCAATTGTGCAACCGACACAATCGGAATCCGAATAACTAAGTAGATCAATATAAGTTCCATTTGGATACCAAAGCCCTAAGGTTCCAGTACCACTAAAATATTTAAAATTCTCTTTAAGGCACTAAGGTGAGATTATTTAGAATTTGATTGAAATATAGCACATAAACACACACTAAACATAATATCGGGTCTATTTGCGGTTAAGTAAAGAAGGGGTCCAATCATACTTCGATATTTAGTGACATCAACGAAAGTACATTGATCATCTTTGTCCAATTTTATGGATGTACTCATAGAAGTGTTCATTAGTTTCAAGTCATCCATTTTAAACCTCTTAAACATGTCCAATACATACCTATTTTGATTGATGAATATACAATTACTCGTTTGCTTAATTTGAAGACAAAGGAAGAATTTAAATTCTCCCATCATACTCATTTTAAATTCAATGCTCATGCATTTTAAATTTTTTTCACAAAGATAGATATTAGTTGTACCAAATATAATATCATCAACATAAATTTGAACAACAATCATATGATTTTTTTTAGTTTTGAAAAAAAAAGTAGTATCCGCTTTTCCTATTGAAAAATTATTTGAAAGTAGAAATTTGCTCATCTTTAATACCAAGCTCTATGAGCTTGTCTAAACCATAAAGAACATTTCTAAATTTGAAAACATAGTCCATATACTTGTGAATTTTAAAATCGGGTGGTTGCTCAATAAAACATTTTTATTGAATAAAGTCATTTAGAAATATACTTTTGACATCCATTTGATAAAGAGTAAATTCTTTATGATAAACAAACGCAAGAAACATGTGAATGAATTCTAATCTAGCAACCGGCGTAGATGTTTTCTCAAAATCGATACCTTCTTCTTGATTGTAACATTAAGTCACTAATCTAGATTTGTTATGCACAATTATCACAACTTCATCTCGTTTATTTCTAAAAATTCATTTTGTACCGATGACGGTTTGATCATTTGGTCTAGCGACTAAATTTCAAACATGATCTCTTTCAAATCGATTTAATTCTTCTTGCATAGTTATAATCCAATATTCATCAAACTCGAATTCCTTGAATTTTTTTGGCCAAAAATTATTTTGACGTGCTATTTTTATTTAGCATGGTTTTAGCCATTTTTTGCAATGTGCAATTCTTTCTTTCTACAATACCATTTTATTGAGGAGTTCTAGGAGTTGAGAAATTAGGTTCATATTAATTTTCATTGCAAAAATTATCAAAAGCTATATTATCAAATTTTCTTCCATGATCACCCTAATAGTTGTAATTGAGCACCATTTTTTATTTTGAACTTTTTTACAAAAATGTTTAAATATATTTAAAGTTTCATATTTAAGATTTAGGAATACAACCCAAGTGAATCTAGAGAAGTTAACGCAATGATGAAGACATAATGTTTTCCACCCAAGCTAGCGGTTCTAGAAGGACCAAAAATATTTATGTGGAGTAGTTGAAGTGGTTTTGTAGTCGAAAAAGATAGTTTATGTTTAAAAGGGCTTTTCACTTGTTTACCAAATTGAAAAGTATCACAAATTTTATCTTTATCAAACTTTAAATTTGGTAGACTTCCGACAAAATAATTTTTGAAATTTTTTTAAAGAAAATCCATGCTAACATGACTTAATCTCCTATACTCCAACCAACTATCTTCCTTTAAACTTGACAAATATTTTTCATCACTTTCAAATTCGATATTTATAATAGACATATTTTTGTTTCGACTCCCTATAAACATTAACTCTTTCGATGTAGCGTCCTTAATAAAATATTTAGAAGAATCGAATTTAATATGATAACCTTTATCACATAATTGATTAATACTAAACAAATCATGTTCGAAATTATCTATCGATAACACGTTTTCAATAGAAGGAGAAGAATGATTACCAATATTTTCAATTATAATAATTTTTCCTTTTGCATTTCTTCCTAATGTGACGTGACCCCATCATTCTCTTTGAAATTTGATAGTAATAATCTATCCCTGATCATGTGTCTTGAGTATCCACAATCCAATAACCATTTGCTCTTCTTCTTCCTTGGTTCTTAAAAAAATAATTCAATTTTTTTAATCTTTGGTACACATACAAGCTTGGGCCCTTAATAGTTAGTATTAGTAGATTCTTGAATTCACTTGTTCTTACTTTCAAAGTGTAGCCTCATTTTGATTAGACGATTATAAGCAATATGTCCATCTTTATTGCAAAAGTTACAAATAGTTTTTGAAGGAGTGGTGTTTAAAGTTTTGATAAATAGATTTTTGAAACATATGTGTTTTAAAAATGGGTTATATCCAGTCATCTTTTATAAAAAATACACTTTTAATCACCAAGTATTAAATCAAAATTCTTCTTATCTTGAGTAAATTTACAAATAATCTTTGTTGAGTTTTCAACTTTTTTCTTTTAAAAAAGAATTTTCTTTAATCAATAAGTCATAATCAAAATTTTTCTTTACGAGTTTCTAAAATTTTCTTCATTTCAGTTTTCAACAAATAGTGTTTCTTTTTAAAAATATAACGATTTAGAGTAAGTTTTTCAAATTCCTCAATAATTTCATCATAGGATATAGATAAATTATCATATAAACATTTCTCAATAGAGTTTACCCCATTCTCGATTGCCATGAAACATATGTTGACAATTTTTTCTTGACTATTATTTTCATCACGATCATGATCGTCGCTCTCATTATATGTTGCGTGAAGTGCATTTTTCTTGATAGTTATCTTCTTGTTTGAGCACTAAGTTCTCTAGTGATCGGGTTTGTCACAATCATAGCAAATAATTTTCTTACTTATTTCTTAACTATTTTCTTCTTTATTTTGGAATCTCCGATTTTTTTTTTCAAAAACCTCTCCATTTTTTGACAAGAAGAATTAGATCATCGAAATCTTCATCGCTCATATTTTCACTTATAGTTCCTTCTTTAATTACTGATTTAAGAGCAATTTGGCGCTTATGAGACTCGTTCGATTCCTCCTTGTTTTCTCCTTAGTTTCGACGTTGTTGAGCTCATATTTCATCAAGGTTTCTTAAAGTTCTTTTAAAGGATATGAGTTGATATTTTTGGTATTTTTTATTAACATTCTTAATGAGCTCAAAAATTTTCGATACTGACCTAAATATTTTATTTACAAGTTCACCATTTGTAAATTTGAGATCAAGGCCCTTGAGGCCATTAACAATATAGATGAAGCGAGTAATCATGTTAACACTATGTTCATCTTATTTTATGAAGAAGTTTTCAAATTCTTTAACCAAGAGATTAATTTTGGTTTCCTTTAATTTACTAGTACCAATATTAGTAACTTCTAATACATGTCAAATATCATATGCGAAATCACACTTGCTAATACGATTAAATTCATTTATATTCAAGGCACAATAAAGTAGATTTTTGGTTATAACATTCAATGATAATTTTCTTTTATCATCTTTGTCATAATCATCTCCAGGTTTTTGAATGGTTTGATCGAGTTTGCCATCAACTTTAATAATCTTGGTAGGTACATAAGAATCATATTCAATAACTTTCCATATATTATAATAGGATTATAAATCATCATCCTACATTTTTAATAATTATAACGAGTACTATCAAAGACCTCTCAAGATTTTAAAGGTTGTGGTTAGCCATTACTCAAGATTGTGATTTTTTTTCTTTCTAAATGAGCACCTCTTATACCAATTGATAGTCAAAAAAATGAGTGAATTGGTTATCAGAACTTTTTCGAAAAATTAATTCAAGTTTAACCAAATTGAAAGTAAATAAGTTAATCAAACACAAATGTGTATATTAATTTATACACTGTGTATATTAATTTGAGAAGAGAGCAAAGTTTACCATGGCGAGTTTGATATTTTAGAATAAATAATATTGTTCAATTTAGAGAATTTATTTTTCTTTTATAAACTCCCCGTTTGATGGAGATCAAAATCATATTTTTAGCAGATTTTGATAAAAGTTGATAAAATACGTGGTTGAAAAGTTATGAATTTTATAAAATATTTGGTTAAAATTAATTATTTAACTTTATCGTGTACTTCTCTTCTTTGATTATATCTATTTTGGTGGTGATGGTGATCATTGGAATACAAATACCATTATTACTTCAGAGAAATTTGAATACATTATTTCTTCAGCTGCACAAGAATCCAATTCCCACTTCTGATGACAATCAAGTTCATGA
Organism: Fraxinus quadrangulata; assembly: GCA_903798255.1. NCBI lineage: Eukaryota > Viridiplantae > Streptophyta > Magnoliopsida > Lamiales > Oleaceae > Fraxinus > Fraxinus quadrangulata. The sequence continues at coordinate 56,917 of CAIGRB010083039.1, read as the reverse complement.
ATATTGGCCAGCCAAAGTAGTCCAACTGCCATTCCACACCAAATGAATTTTAATACTCATTTTTTTTTTTTTTTGCATTATCTTATCTTCATGTTCCCCCACTACAAAAAACCCAAACGATTACTAAAGATTGTGCTTTATAAATCAATTATTTCTAACTAGTTGTCATGCCTTTTTTATAGTACTTTTGCAAAGTCAAAAGTTATTTATGAAATTAAGAAGACTCTATTGAATATATTTGGATAATTCTTTGAAAATATTTTATCTGATTAAAAGAACTTTTAAAAAATTTATCTTAAATTTATTTTTCAACAAACTCTTGTAAAATAAACACAAGCAAAAACATTAACCATACCAAACAAACCCCTAGTAAGGACTTTTTTCTTACCATTCACTCTTCAATATTTTATAAAAAGTAAATTAATCTTATTTTTCGTGAATTTAAAATAGATTGCACGCACTATTCAATCCACTAATATACATAAAGCTACACGTAGAACTATAAAATTTAGAACTATAAAATTGAGTCATTTAAGTGAGCACTTTAATNAAAAAATGAGTGAATTGGTTATCAGAACTTTTTCGAAAAATTAATTCAAGTTTAACCAAATTGAAAGTAAATAAGTTAATCAAACACAAATGTGTATATTAATTTATACACTGTGTATATTAATTTGAGAAGAGAGCAAAGTTTACCATGGCGAGTTTGATATTTTAGAATAAATAATATTGTTCAATTTAGAGAATTTATTTTTCTTTTATAAACTCCCCGTTTGATGGAGATCAAAATCATATTTTTAGCAGATTTTGATAAAAGTTGATAAAATACGTGGTTGAAAAGTTATGAATTTTATAAAATATTTGGTTAAAATTAATTATTTAACTTTATCGTGTACTTCTCTTCTTTGATTATATCTATTTTGGTGGTGATGGTGATCATTGGAATACAAATACCATTATTACTTCAGAGAAATTTGAATGCATTATTTCTTCAGCTGCACAAGAATCCAATTCCCTCTCCTGATGACAATCAAGTTCATGAATATTGGCCAGCCAAAGTGGTCCAACTGCCATTCCACACCAAATGAATTTTAATACTCATTTTTTTTTTTTTTTGCATTATCTTATCTTCATGTTCCCCCACTACAAAAAACCCAAACGATTACTAAAGATTGTGCTTTATAAATCAATTATTTCTAACTAGTTGTCATGCCTTTTTTATAGTACTTTTGCAAAGTCAAAAGTTATTTATGAAATTAAGAAGACTCTATTGAATATATTTGGATAATTCTTTGAAAATATTTTATCTGATTAAAAGAACTTTTAAAAAATTTATCTTAAATTTATTTTTCAACAAACTCTTGTAAAATAAACACAAGCAAAAACATTAACCATACCAAACAAACCCCTAGTAAGGACTTTTTTCTTACCATTCACTCTTCAATATTTTATAAAAAGTAAATTAATCTTATTTTTCGTGAATTTAAAATAGATTGCACGCACTATTCAATCCACTAATATACATAAAGCTACACGTAGAACTATAAAATTTAGAACTATAAAATTGAGTCATTTAAGTGAGCACTTTAATATATAACTTAGAGCATAAGGCGAAGATGTCAAACCTCATCTTCTTTTAGATCAATTGTCTCTAAGCGTGCAATACTACTATGTGAACTCTATACAATGATCGTCGAACTAGATTCAACCTATTTTACACATTTTAGGACTCGTTTCGCAGAACTTATATTTCTTATAAACGAATTTTATGAGGAAATTATCAAATGTTAGTTTATTTTAAAAATTCTTTTAGTCAAACAAATTACCTCCAGTTCTGTCTTTGAGAAGAGAGGATTAAGGCAATCCTTTTGATTGTACCTTTCTCCGGACCTTCGGAAAAAAAAATTATTTATAAATATATAAAAATAGCTTTTTAATCTTAAAAATCCATTTTTACTTCTCAAAAAACTTGTCAATCGAATCATCATTAGCTAGTCGAGGATAAAAGAAGTAGCCCACATTTATGGGTATGAAAATTGGGAATCTGAAATACAACGACCGGACAAATATACAAACAAAGTCCAAGGTTAGCAAAGACTTGCGTTGCACACACAGCGACACAGACACGCCACTGTCATAACCAATATTCCAATTTCAGCGACGCCCTCGTGGGCCCTCATCCAATCAACTTTACGTTTCGCATATTATTCTTTTCTATCCTCCATCTCTTTATTCTGATTTTCCCTGTCAATCGCCTTACTCAATCAACAATCTTCTCTTCAAGAAATTAATAAAAAGTCGTATACTAAAGTATTTTCCACGGCTAGGGTCTGTTTGGCAACCAAAAGGTAGACTTACGTTGCGCACACAGTGACCCAGAAGTAAAGAAGAGAGTTGAAGAGTGATTTTGAAGTGAAGGATTTATGTTAATTTGTGAATATGTGGTAGAATTACAGATGAAACTTCGTAGGAAGTGAGGTGGGCTGTTTGGAGATTTTATGGATTTTTTCACCACGTTTTGTTGCGTTAGGGGTTCGGATCGGTAAGTGCTTCATTTTTTCCATTCGGTCAATGCTCTTTTAAAGCTTTTTGAAGTTCTTGAAGTATCTAGCCTTCTCGCTTAGTTTTGCTTTATTTTGATGTGCATTAGTAGTATTTTTGTGGGATTATCGAGGCAAAATTCACTGTTTGATTGACGAGTAATGCTTTTTTTTTAGCGGTTTTTCTATTTTACTTGGCTGGGTAAATATTTAGGAAGAGCAATCAAGACATTTTATTATATTTGGTTGGGCTTAATAACTACTTTTTTGGAATTATAGAGTTATCATTCCTTAACTTCTATTATTAAACTTGGGCTACTTGAATCGTTTTAAGAAAGCTTAATTTGGTGAGGTTTTATTTCGTATGCGTATGGGTTGATTCTATTTTTGGAATGTTGTTAAATTATATGTACTTGTGAATTTGCACAGGAAAAATCAAGGAAAAAAGGAGTCGACATGGAGGATTTTTTCTCTGAAGGAATTGCAATTGGCCACAAACAATTTTAATTATGACAACAAGCTCGGAGAAGGTGGATTTGGCAGTGTTTACTGGGGTCAGCTTTGGGACGGGTCTCAAGTAATTTACAGTGATTTTCATTTGATTCATTTAAACTTTAAAGCATATATGTTTGGTACATTGGATTGGCTAGTATGAAAAATACTAATGGAAAAGAAGCTAAATACTTGTCCTTGTCCCGTGCAATGCTGTTCTGTGTTCAGTAGCTGTCATTGCATTTTTCGTTGAACTTTTCTCATTGCTATGTTAGATTAGTTTTGCCTCTACACACTTGAGCATCAATCAATTAAAATATATAAGAAAAATAATTGGTTAAAGGGTTTGATAGTCATTTAGAAAAGGAAGACATATTAGGCGGAAATATTATTCGGGATAAGTTGGTAAAGTTAATGTACCATTAGTTCTGATTGCTGTTATTTTGCTATATGTTGACTTTCATTGAGAAACTTTTACCAGTGAAACCATGGTTATGTTTAACTGGGTAACATACTTAAGCACGTTTCTTAAGCCTAAAAGTTACTTTTAGGTAACCTTTTTTTTCCCCCTTTTTTAGAAGTTGGCTTCCCTTTCTTTTTTTGGATTTTTAGTTTGAAGGCTTACTTTCGGCTTACTTTCTGAAAGTAAGCCTTTGCTCACTTTTCAAGAAAGTAAACTTTTGTTTGTTTATAAAACGTAGCCATACATGCTCATGGATTCACTGTGTGATTATCCCGTTCCAGAGAATACTGATGATGTGTTTTTCATCAATTTTTTAAGATAATTAAAACCAAGTTTTTGGTACATGAATGGCCTTTGAGCTCTGTTTATCTAGTTTCTCAGCCTTTAGAAATTATATACACGAACCTTCTTTTCCCCTTTTGTTTATCAGGACCTTAACTAGCAAATGCGACTATCCAACTTGGGACTTGCATTCTCATCTAATTTATTGCGGAAATTAGATTCTAAGTAAACCATGAGGTATTATATTCTATGGTCTGGATATCAGTCTCACAATGCTATTTCTACGACTTTAGCAAGATGTAGAGTGGATTAATTGTTCAAAGTTGTGAAGGCTTGAAGGGTGTCAGAAACAGTAATAAATATGTTCATATTCGGATGTTTTATTAGTGTAGTTGAGAAGACCATGATCTGTCTGTATTAAAGGTTTTGTAGAAGAAAAACAAAATGGATACACTTAGAATTGAACAGTGGAACTTTATCATAGCCAAAACTTAAGAGTGAGCTACAAGCACTTGGGACTCTTTCAGAACATTTGAAATGTAATCAAGTGCGCATATACTGGGTTTTGCTCATTGGCTTTGTTTTGGTGGTAGTTAAAGGTTTTACAAGATCGGAAATGAGTTGCAATGGGTGTGTATTGAAATAACTTGACGGCGAAGCGAAAGCATTTTCTGACTTAATAAAAACACGTACATTGAGCATTATTTTGCAAACCTAGGTTTCACATAGCAGCGCTCTTAATTGATAAAAGTGTAAGTACTAGTTGGTCATGACATCCAAAGCCCAAGCAGATGATCTTATCATTTGTCATAGATTATATACCAATATAGGAATAGGATAAGCTAAAAGAGTTGATTTTAACTTGCTCAGTTTCTTCCGTGCTATGATTGAGTCCTTAGCATATCCATCCCTCAAAAATGATGCTATGAAGTTGAATATTGGAAAACAAAATCATTCTCATGTGATTGGAGAAGCTAATAATTCAGGTGGTTAGTTTGTGGACTAGTTTGGTTTGTTCGTCTTTCATTATTTGGAGGTTCTGTCTAGGTAAGGGAGTTAAAAATTCTGTGAGATTGTGAAGTCCAAGGTTTCATTTTTGACTAGCTGAGTTCAGATAATCCAAGCGGTCTTGCAAGGTTATGTTGGTGACATGTTCCTTGCCAAGAAAATGCATCTTCGTCATCTGCAGGGGTACCTGACATTGAAAATGCGGAATGTAATTTCTAAAAGAATTAAAAATTAGCATATGATGAGTGGATCAAGAGAGGGTCATTTCATAATGACCTGATTGGCATCAATGGAGTGAATCACTAATTCTTTTACATTTTACCAGTTTTTCAAGGTGCATATTGGCTTCCTCTTCCATTTCTGGAACTATGAACTTGGTAGTGATTAAGCCATTCTTTCATCACCTCCGTGAGATACTTAAAGTGCCAAATCAAGTTAATATCATGTTTATAGAATTTCATGGATCATTACTTTACTTACCTTTTGTAGATGAAATCACACGCGCTTTGTAGTTATCTAAGAACGTCATCACCATATTGAGCATATTTTGTTTAAGTTTCCTTTCTTTTGATCAATGGCTGATGCCAGTTGATGAAATTTCCAGATAGCTGTGAAAAGGTTAAAGTCCTGGAGTAACAAAGCAGAGATGGAATTTTCTGTTGAAGTCGAGATACTTGCTCGAGTACGGCACAAGAATTTGCTAACTTTACGTGGCTATTGTGCTGAAGGGCAAGAACGTCTTATTGTCTATGATTACATGATTAATCTGAGCTTACTCTCTCATCTTCATGGGCCTCATTCTGCTGAATGCCATCTTGACTGGAACCGGCGGATGAACATTGCAGTTGGAGCTGCCGAGGGCATTGCGTAAGTACCGAGAGCATGTTTGGCTAAGCTTCAAAATTTTATTTATAAGTAAATTAGCAAGTTTCAAAATAAATAATTTTTATATTGATAAATGTTGAAAATAAGTAACTTAGCCAAACATGTTCGGAAACATTGAGTTATTTAAAAGTTAACTATCCTTTTTTTTTGGCTAAGCAAACATACTTGAATCTAATTACAGTTTCTTTCATCCTCCTCTGTCCACTAAACTGATAACTTTTCTATTCCAGCTATTTACATCACTACGCAACCCCCCACATAATACACCGAGACATTAAAGCTAGCAACGTATTGCTGGATGGAGATTTTCAAGCTCAAGTTGCCGATTTTGGATTCGCGAAGTTCATACCTGATGGTGCAACACATGTAACCACCAGAGTTAAGGGTACTCTTGGCTATCTTGCCCCGGAATATGCAATGTTAGGAAAGGCATCGGAAAGCTGTGATGTTTACAGCTTTGGCATTCTTTTGCTTGAGCTTGCTAGTGGAAAGAAACCCCTAGAGAAGCTCAGTTCGACAATAAAGCGATCGATCACGGATTGGGCCCTACCTCTGGCACGTGAGGGAAAATTCAATGAACTTGTGGATTTGAGGCTCAATGGGAAGTACGTGGAAGAAGAGTTGAAAAGGATTGTTCTCGTAGGGCTCATCTGTGGTCATAATCAACCCGAGAAGAGACCAACAATGCTTGAAGTGATTGAACTTCTCAAAGGAGACAAAGAGAAGTTTGCAGCTCTGGAAATGCACGAAATGTTCAAAAGCAGTCCGGTTTTAGGGGAAAACTTGGATAACATCTCAGACGAAAAGGAACCGAAACAAGAAATTGAAAATGTTCAAGTTCTAACCACTGGAAATTAATATGGTGGACTGGAAAAATGGTTGGGTTTCGTGGTTTCATTTTGAAAATGAACATAAACTGCATTATTGAATGTCAATGGACATGGATTCTTATTAAGGTGAAAATGTTATTTGAATTTGTTGTGTTTTTTTCTTGGATATTAATGTAAATCCAGTTTGTTCTTTCCCATGTAGTGCATTCTCAGATTTCTTGATTTTGTCTATAATATGTGCTTATCGTTTGAGTTGGACAGCTCCATATCTTCTGAAAGAGGCATTCCAAGTGGTGGGATGGGAATTGTTCTTCTTAGATGGATTGTGAAACTCTGATAAATATGCTGGAAAGGAATATCCCTGAAGCTCTTTGGAACAATGGAGGGACGAGTGACCACAAGCTCCGCTTAAGTGTGAGATATGTAGTTAGCTTAAAACATGTTCATCATGAAGTGCACCTCAGTGAAGTAGCCTAGCATCATATTGATAGATACTGAATGAATGATTTACAATTGAACGTAAGTTCTCCGGGTTGATATAATGTACGACGTAATGGAGTCTTGAGCTTGATTTGGTAGTTCACAGAATCAGGAACCTAGTTCGGTTTGTGACGTGAACTAAACGGAAGGGGACGATTCCTCGCCTCCCCCTTTTCGACGAACGATTGCAATCAAAAGCAAGGGATTGAATGATCGTGGACTCCAAAAGCACATGCAGGATTAGCAGGTAGTTCAAGAGAGTTTAAAAATGGGTCCGTTCCAAAAAGATAACTCTCAACAAAAAAACGAGAATGGAACTAATCAAGATTAATAGAAAGCTTCCGTTGACAAAGTTCATGCCATGATGATCTATATGGTAAGATTGTTTTGTTGATGCATTGCCCTGGAGAAAGTCTTTTTCTTTTATAATTCTCTAACTTCGAATGAGTTTGAGGCTTCGGCACCTTTGTTGTGCCCCTATTTTGACATCATAACTCTCTTATTTTGTCGTGCATGGAATGCCAACACCCAAGTTGCTTAAAATTGTAGTAGTGTGTGGGTTAACGAGCCATCCCATTGGCGATGACCAAAGTGTGATGGAACGGGTCAAATAGAGAAGCTTCCAAAGAAGTTTCAGATAAAGCGAATTAGTATCTTATAATGAATTATGCTATATTTTGACTAAAATCACGAGAAAACTATAACTATATGTATGGCCAATCAATATGAAAAGCAATAAGTTTGCACGGGAGTGATTCTCTTTATTTGGTTTAGTGTCTAAACTCAAATTTTAATTTTGCCTCGAACGTTGGAATTTAGTCCAAAGTGGCTAAGAAATTGCTTTGAGAGCTACCTGAACTGAGAATTCGGTAAGCTTGGTGGTTTGTATTCCACTTTTTATTTGAGAACATTGATTTTGGACTTTAAAAGGAAAAAAAAAAAAAAAAAAAAACTCACCCTTGTAATTAATATTTGTATTTTATTATTTTTTTATAGTGAAAAGAAAATAAATTATAATAGTATTTAAAACGTGATCTGTATATTTCTAATTTTCAAAGCGCGCTGCACCACAATTTTTGGCTTCCCTCTGTTCCCCTCACCGCCCCTAACTTTCTTCCAGTCCCACCCACCATCTCTATTGTAACAGACGCTGCTAGCACAATGGGCAAAATCAAACATTTCTCAGCATTCTCTTAGAACATTTAACAAACACTTACGCATCAAATCCAAAACCATTTACTGTAAAATTTTCGCAACACTATCCAAACCTCCCAAAATGAACACTGCCACTGCCACTGCCACTGCCACGTTACTCTTCCACATTCCCCAAACCCGGAGCAATTCAATTCCTCCGTTTTCATCTTCATCTTCCTGCTTCTTCGCTGGTAGGTCCCGTTTGTGGGCCCACAAGTTTCCACCAAATTCTTTGTCTTCTGCTTCTCAATTCAATAAGAAAATATCTGCAAGGAGGTTTGGGAGAGTGGTCGTGGCCGCAGCTGATTATTACTCCACTCTCGGCGTACCAAAGTCTGCCGATGGTAAGGAAATTAAGGCTGCTTACAGAAGGTTGGCTCGGCAGGTACTAAACCCAGCTTGGATTTTTTGGGTTTCTTTTCTACTTTTCCAATTTCTTAAAACTTTGGCACTTTACTATTCCTGTGTTTAAGTGATTGTTTTATTTGAAAATATCTGATAGGTCTTAAAGTTTATTATTCTTTTCGGTTGATCGAAGTGTGATACTTTCTCTAACCTAAAATACTGTGATTTATGCAGATTATTGAAAGTATTGGAATTGTTGTTTATTTTGAAATGCTACTAGTACAAATTTTGCTTTGTGGTATTATCACATCGACACAGTAACATTGTCTACAAATGATATTTTAAGAAGACATTAATTGGAATCTTGAAAGCTTAATAACTCCAATGGTGTTACTTGCCAGATTTTTAAGGACTGTTTATTTGTTAGTTAACGGCAGTTGATGAATTTTCTCTGACGTGGATACTATGCACTTTTTTCTTTTTTTTTTTCAAAGTTTGTTATCTGAAAATATATGGTCCATTTGGGTGATAGTGTAGATGAAGAGAGATAGGAGAAGTTCTTGACAAGAGCATAATGTTGCATTATAGTTTATCACACACTTAGGATTTGGACATCATCACCACAGTTTTCTCATTTGCTGGTTTGAGAAGAATTCCTTAGGGGGACATAGGATTAGGGGTCTTCACTTTTGATTCCCATCTGCACAGGGTAAAACTGAGGTTTTTTTTTTCAACCCGTTTAATTGCTTCTTAGCAGAAAGATTCTATTACTGTCCATCATAGGGAAGCTAATTTAAGCAAAGGAAGCAGGTCCAATTATAAGAAGAGAATAACATCACCCGAAAAGGAAAAGAAGGTTGACATAAATGGGTGATGAATTGGTTCTAGTGTAAGGTGACAATTTTTTTTTTTATGTCGAAGTACTGGCTTTAGAGTTTCATTAGATGTAGGTGCTTCAAAGAAGAGAGTACAATTAAAACTCGTTCTCCTAATTCCTGGTACATGAATTCCAGAGATACTGGCATTAGTAACATCATTGGTCTGAGGGTTTTCCCTAGGAATTAGGGAGTTACAAGTTGTCGTCATTTCAACAACTTGAAAGGCCTTATTTCTGTTGAAACCCCAGGAAACTCCCTGCAATCTGTAGGACAGCCTTTGTCTGTTCCCTATGTTCCCGAGTCTTTGTACTTGCCCAAATCTTGGGGTGTTAAATGGGATGAGATGAGTCGAACTTTCAACAAAAGTCCGGATCTGCTCGCCCCTCATGGACTCACCGTATTTTTTCTTTTCTTCTTCTTCTTTTAGAAAAAAAAAAAATAAATAAAAAAATTGCATATTTCTCTGTATTTGGCAAGCCGGCTTTCACATGAGCCAATGAGCTCATGAGCGAGATAGCTTGCCCCACTTAACACCTCTACCCAAATCGCCTGCTTGCAAGGGGTTGAACTTTTTACTTATCTATGTTTAGGGATCTCTTTCAAAGGATTGATGAGAAACCCTTGCTTGAAGTTTGCAATCAAGGGTTTGGACACTTTATTGAACATTTTGATTCAGAAATCATAGTAATTAATTGCTTCACATTTCTGTTTGTTCTTACCTGTTATGATGATATTATGATTTTGAAACTAATTTTACAGTATTCACCTTACCAGTTTTCTTTATGTATAGTACTACTAATTAAGATCCACTGCTTTTCCCCAGTGAGTTTTGACATCTTCTTTTTCATGTTGATCTTTAGTACCATCCTGACGTCAACAAGGAACCTGGAGCAACTGAAAAATTTAAGGAGATTAGTGCTGCTTACGAGGTAAGGATGGAAACCAACAGTTCTAGCATCTGATCCTTTTGACCATCTTTTGATTATTCATTTTTTACTACAAATTTGTCATGCCAATAGTATTCACCATGTGTGACTTAGAACTCATCGAACAATTTCATAATTTCAGCAATAGGAATGAGTTTGACGGCTAGATTTTTTCTTCTTTTAACCTTTTGATCTGCTATAATGGCCAACATTTATTTATTTTGAATTCATGAATTTATGTTATTAGACCATGTACATGAGACTGCTGCATGTTATATGGAAAGGAAACTGTTATCAAGTAAAATGTGTAAATTTGTCGATTTACAATCACGATTTTCCAAGTAAAAGTATTCAATTCACATGTAAGCTTTCAAATTTTCTAAGTTCAGAAAGCTTTGAAAGCTTCATGTGAATTGAATCCTGAAAACTTGTCATTTTCATCTTGGTATGCTCTGGAATGGTACTAAGTTCAGCAAGGTCTAAAGTTCAAATACATGAAATCTATACCATTTGCAATTCCACTTCATGGTTGCAGCCAAATTTCTAATTCAATCCTGAAAATGACCAACATACTCGCAAAGCTTCAAAGTTCAGAAAGCCTTTTTAGCTCTTTCCACCCAACCTTTTACGTTCAAAAGACATTCCATGTTATCTTTTTAGACAAATTACTATCATAATTTACTGCTCCTGTTAGCTAGAAAATGGTTAGATGAAGGACTAACCTCTGATGGAAGTGGGTTCAATTTTCGTTGGGTTAAGGTGTTATTCAGAGCAGTTGTGTTGTTTCACAGTGGCCATTTCATTTCTGCAGCAATGTTTTCTGTGCAACTTCAAATTTTACATTTAGTATATTTCCATTGATTAAATTTTAACAGTCAGATGTATATACAATCTATGTTGCTCCAACTCTTCAATTCTTGACATACTCGTTTTGGACTGTTGACACTTGGAAAACAGCACGGGACACTTGTCCAACATTTTGAAACGATTACAAATTTAGGAAGTATATCAAAGATGTTTGATGTGTTTTATAGCTGTTTCATACTGATATGTGCATATCATTTTGATTATATTAAACTTCGTTTTACCATAGAAATAAAGAGAAAAGATTGAAAATACTACTATTTTGCTGAGTTCACGTATCCAAAATTCATATGTTTGGACAAATGCCTATTTCCAGCTCTCATGCCAGAGTTTAAGCACCTCAGGATCCAAGTTCTCTATAATGTCTTACTGTCCATTATATGAATCATCCTTCCTATATGTATATTCTTTTGATATTTCTCTATGGATTGTTTTGGTTTCTGTGTTTATGATTATTCTCAGTAAGGATATCTTCCTGAGGCATTGAACTGGTGCATTTGCATTTTTCACCCCTGTATTCTCCTTCAGTCTGATTTGGATTTTTTGGGGTGCTCAATTTTGTGATTATTCATTGCATTGATCTCCTCGAGGCCTTTATTGCATGGGTTCCATTCCTTATGATGCTATATAATCTCAGATTCATGAAAATATTCCATGTCACTGTGTACTATAATGTTTAAAGATGAAGGATACATCAATAATTGTTAGACTGCAATATCTTTGTTTATTCCTTGCAAGCATTGGTGTTTGTGCATATTTATGTATTGAGTGAATCCTGAAGTGTATTATTGTCAGGTACTATCAGATGACAAAAAAAGGGCTTTATATGATCGATATGGTGAAGATGGAATGAAAAGTGCTATGGGTGGACAAGCTGGTAGTTACACGGTATTCATTTTCCGAACTTCCACGTATTGCAGAAAAAGAATCATGGTCCACACAAATTACTGAAAAACCTGTGCTAGTGATGTATGCATGTAGTAGGCCTTTAAAATAACGAAGAAGATAACTTTATGTCTAATTAGTAAACATACTTCATCTTTTCTTAACATGTGACTGGACATCATTGGCAACATTGAGAAGGAAAGACAAGAAACGAATATTGGTGTACTTATATTTGCATTTTCTGCTATTTTAACTACGCATAATTGTATTTCTTTTCTGTTACAGACAAATCCTTTTGATCTATTTGAGGCCTTTTTTGGCCCTAGTATGGGTGGATTCCCTGGAATGGATGGAAGTGGATTTGGAATGCCTCGTCGCAGTACTGTTACCAAAGGTGAAGATTTGCGGTGAGTCTGACTGTTTGGATTGTTTTAAATGACAAAATAAGAGTTTTATATGATTTATATGGTGAAGATGGAGTGAAAAGTGCTATGGGTGGACGGGCCGATAGTTACACGGTATTCATTTTCTGAACTTTCCAGATGGTGCAAAAAATAATCAGTCCAAACAAATTACTGAAATTAAACACACAGCTCCTTTTGCAATGATTACACATACCCTCCAGTCTAGTTCGAAAGTTTTAGGCATGAGTTTGAACAGGACTGCCGGATTGCTGCGAAGATGGCCTATATAGAACTTTTTCATATACTAGCAACTTTGAAGATGTTTTCACAAATATGTTTTGTTACTTTTATGTGTCGTGATGAAAATCTTTCAGCTCTAGTGAAACCTATTAGAGAGGACTAACTGGTTGAAAATATATTTCAGTTATGACATGACATTGGAATTTTCAGCTGCTATATTTGGAACAGAAAAAGAATTTGAGCTATCCCATCTTGAAACATGCGAAGTTTGTGATGGTACTGGAGCAAAAGTAGGCTCCAAAATGAGGATATGCTCAACATGTGGTGGTAGAGGTCAAGTTATGAGAACTGAGCAAACACCTTTTGGCATGTTTTCACAGGTAATCCTAGTGCTTCATTGACCACTTGCTTCTATGATCATGATTTGTATGACACCAGTAGAAGTAGTGGACAGCATTCTTTTACTTCATTTGACAAAGATGAACAATTGACAATCCAATGGAAAACAAAGAAAAAATCCATAACAGATTTCAATTACGGATGGACAATGGTGTTACACAGGGTTCTCAAAATTTATATCCCCTTCTTCCTTTAAGTGGGGGTCAATGGGCATGCATGTAAAAAAAGCTTGTTTACTACTTTTAGTATCACTTGACTGGATAATTGAAGATAATGCAGTGACCAGTGATATGCCTTTTATTTGATTAAAAGTTTTGTTTTCGACTTCTGTCGCTGCTAGTCATGATTTGCAGTAACTACTCACTTATAAACTGGAGTTGTTGGATGCTTTAGCTGTTAGATTAGCTCATTTTGCCTTCTATTCGTTATGCTGTCTGAAGGATCATGAAATTCAATATAGCCTCTGTTTGATCCACATTAAATTTTTCATTCTTATTCTTCTATTCATTTTCAATTACACATTCTTCAATAAAATAATAGTTTCCATCACATCAATACCTTTTCTTTCTTATTCAACCACACATTCTCCAAAATACATTCTTCCAAAATAATGTGGCTCAAACACATCCACTAATACATTCTTTCAAAATAGTGTGGCTCAAACACACCCATAATATACAAGGAATTTAAGAATAAGAACAATGTAATTAGGTGAGTAAATAGTGTTATAGACGGTTCAGGCCTATATTAGTTGCTTGAAGAAAAGCAAAAATTACAGCTTTCTTAAGGAAGGAAGGATAGAGAAGTCCACAAATTCTCAAAGTTATCATTCTTCCAATATAGGCTTAATTCCCTTGTTTTCCTTATCGTTCAGTTGTGTCAATGACTTCACTTGATTTAATATTGCATATTTGGAATGAATCTTTTAGGTTTCTGTATGTCCAAATTGTGGTGGGAATGGTGAAATGATATCTGAATTCTGCCGCAAATGCTCCGGTGCGGGCAGGATACGGGTTAAAAAGGATATCAAAGTCAAAATTCCTCCTGGAGTGAGCAAGGGCAGTATTCTCAGAGTTGCCGGAGAGGGTGATGCAGGACCAAAGGGGTATGTATTATATTGACTTCACAGTTTTGTGCTTCTGATACGGTCCTGAGATCTAGCTACATGATTGAGATTTGGATGTTATATTCTAGTCTCTGCATTGTCATCCTTAATTAATTACACATTATCCACTGCATTGGAATATGTGCTTCATTCATTGATGATGTTATCCTTTTGTTCAGCTCATAATTATAGTTCTAAATATTGTTTAATTTCTAATTTATTTTAACTTAATAATTTTCTCCATAATCATGTCGTTTGTTTGTGGTCACATTTAACATAAAGAAAACTCCATGGGAAGGAAGGTCTTCATCAAATGGGACCTCTTAAAGCAACATCATGTTTCATAGGCAATTAGGCATTACTATCTTATACTTTCCATTAAGGTTACGAGTTTTTGATTTAGATGTCCAAGTAGCAACTTTCGAACCAGTGGTCAGAAGACATCTGAAGCATGCATAAACTGTACATTTTTGTTTTAGTACAATCTTTTTCCTTTATTGTACGATGTTTGTGACCTGATTGCAAAGAATAATCATGTTTATTTATTTATTTTTCGAACCACGATGTGTGAAGGCTGTGACAAGCTCCATTTAATTATTATGGAATATGTTGAGGAAAAAAATTAGTTATTAAAACGCTGGGTAAAAGTAAAAAACAACATGACAAGTATTATAATCATGCAAATTTGTTTTATATCTTCTATTTGTACTTTTTGATACACGTGGCACTAGTAATATCTGAAAGATGCTAACTCCTGTATGCATGGTTTTTACTGTTACTGGTCCCTTCTCTCCTTCAATAGGGGGCCACCTGGAGATCTTTATGTCTATCTTGATATTGAAGAAATTCCAGAAATGAAAAGAGAAGGCATAAATCTCTCTTCAACAGTTTCAATCAGTTATCTGGATGCCATACTGGGGACTATTGTCAAGGTGCATCTTCTCTTGATTATGATCTTCTTTGAGGAGAAAAATTTATAGAGCAACTCTATGTCACTGAGTATTGCTAATCAGTTGTCTATATTATTTGGAAATGCTAGTCCTATTTATACTTAAAATCGCCAACAAAATAGTTGCCACAACAGTAAAAAGAAAATCTTATTAACTTAAAACTTACAATTACAGTAAGAAAATAAATAAAAATACAAGAGAATATTATCAGAATCTATCTTCTATCTTTACGCCGAAAATAAGTACTTGTTTTGGCATGTCTCCAGTTAAATCTCCATCAGGAACCTGTAGAATATGTTTTATTGGTTTTTATTCGAGGTTCTTTAAAATTTTAGTGTCGCAAAATAATATAATGGTTTATGTTGTCTTCTAGATATAGCTCCAACCTTCTTAAAGTTGAGAAACTGAAAGACGCAAAAATTGATAATAGAAGGCATTTATTTGCTGAGAGCTATTATTTTAATAACTTGTAAAAGGTGAATGACTTGGAGCAAAGTTATTACTTTTTCTACTGTAGTACTCCACAAAATCTCAAAGTGTAAACCATGGGTAAAATTCGTGAATTCTCTCTCTTTTTCTTATTACATCTTTGGAGCATCATATAAAATGAAATAAGCGAGTTGAGTGAACATTTGTTTGAATTGGAGAGAGAGTAGGGCCATTGAAGTTTGATTTTGCTTTGAATGCGAGGAGTCACCATGCTGTTGAATTAGAATGTGTGTTGTGTTTGTGAAAAAGTTTAATAAATAATTTGGTTAGAATAAGGGATTATCACTGCTAACTAAAACAAAGATAGTTGCTAAATTTGTAAAGCTGAACTCTCGCTCAAGAAGCACGACTATTCTTGGGAAAATTTGGTTTGAATCATAACAGATAGTAATTCTGTTTTTACCTGTGTTCACCAAATGACAATCTGTTGTTCTTCGGAATTGGTAATAGGTTAAGACGGTTGAAGGGACTACTGAACTGCAGATTCCTCCAGGTACTCAACCTGGAGATGTGCTTGTCTTGGCAAGAAAAGGTGCACCTAAATTGAACAGACCGTCAATACGTGGTGATCATTTGTTCACTATTAAAGTTAGCATACCAAAGCGTGTCAGGTAAGCTACAGCCTCTTTTGTTTAGTCTACTGTATATCATGCATCTCTAATGTGGCTAAATTCCTTGGCAAATCAAAGACTTATTTCCATATCGTTCCAGTTATTTCTGATATCTCACAATATTTTCCATCTAATAGCCTTTATGCTTACATGAGTTTATATTGTCTGTGTCTATGTGGATTGAAAATACTCTGTTTAATTGTGCCCATGGGTGTCGATCTTCTTGTTTGTACCTCAATCTTGAATAGTTTTCGTCTTTTCATTAATATTTTGGTGTGATTGTGATGTTAGTTTCTAGTGCTGCTGAGATCTATGCCATAAGAAATGCTGCCAATTGTTCTTTTTGCTTCTAATAATTAAAAGATATGCTGCTCACATATTTTACTTACATTTGGCATATTGTTGTCATTTAAATTTTCAGCACGAAGGAACGTGAACTGCTTGAAGAACTTGCTTCTCTTGTAAATACCCCCGTCAACCGTACAAAAACTCGTCCAAAGGTTCAACAACCTGGTATGCAGTTCTTCTAATATATCCAAGTAAAACAGATATCATATTTTTAATGCATCTCGTATGGATACTTTATTCCTTCAGTCATGTTGTTTAATTTCCTCTTTAGATTTTATTATTATTATTATTTTTTTTTCTGTGCATTTGAAATATCTCAACGTTCTTTAATGTTACGGTCTGATCTGATTTTTGCATTGCAGCTCAAACTACAGAAAGTGAAACAGGATCTATTACTGAGAAACCTGATGAATCGGAAGACCAAAATGACTTGTGGAATCAATTGAAAGATTTTGCAGGGTAAATTTTTCCCATCATCATTTTCATTTTTGACAATATTTAATCGACTTCGGTAATAAAATTTACTAGATATATTCGACCTTCAAATTTGCAACGAGGATAGTTTCTAGTTTTATTACAGGGTTGAAGCTATCACTTGGTTAATATAAAGTATGTGCTTCTAGAGGTTCAAGCTTAATTTTTATCTTCTCTAGTAAATCTGTACTGCATACACATGTTTCTTCAGAGCTGGTGTCAAAGCTGAATAAATGAGAATATTGCAATAGGTTTTGTATAAATATTTTCACATTTCATGACACAAATGCCTGTTGACATGTCATTAGGACGCTGGCTACTGGTCTTGCAGTAGATGTTGCTATGGATTGAATAAAGTAGCGAAAAAGGATGCATGAAGCTAACCCCAACTTTGCAAGAAATAAAGCCCTTTTTTATTGCCGTTGAATATCTGCATGACGTTTGCAGACATTTATTCTATCGGAAAATTTTGGTTTTTTTTTAATTTTTTTATGATAATATTTATGCCAATATTACCGGAGCTGCATTTGTCCGTTCTTTTTCGTTGTTTTGAGCAAACAGATAGGGCATTTGTGCCTGGACAAATAGTAACTTTCGTGCCATTTTTGCTGCACATATGCAAGTATTATTCTGCATTGACGAAAAACCTTGTTCTTGCAGGTCTGTAGCAAATGGAGCTCTAAAATGGTTCAAAGACAATCTTTAGTTGAACAGGCTGATAAAATGCACTCTCACTATTTCTCCACACCATACAAAGCCATTGATTTTGATGACTTAAAATGGCCATTACTGGAATCTGTTAAGAGAATTTAAACTGATATCGGTTGGAATTCTTTGATTTTTTACATTGTTCCCTTGTGTAAATTGTAGCATTTCTTATTCGGATTTACCTGTTCAAATGTATTTTCTCAATGGTATTAGCTAGAAATACGCTGTAGTATACCTGATTGGACACTATAACAAATAAGATTTTACGTGTAATTTTTTTCTTTCTTAATATTGTTGGGTACTATTTAATCTCAACAATATATTGTTGCTCGATTGTGCATTGCTTCTCATGACTAGATCAAGCATTTCATTAATATCACCTTAAAAAATAAGTAACTGGAAGGGTATGATTCCTTTCTGGGGGTTACTGTAATCAAGATTTTGTATTAATTTTCTTTAATTTCAACTATTGGTCTTGCAATTGATGGGAATGGACAAGAAAAAGAGAGGAAATTCTCCAAGTCAGGAAGAAGAGAAGGGGGAAAAAGAGTAGTAATTCTTCTAGTCCAAGTCCCAAAATCTAAAGAATATCAAGTTTTCTCCAAAGCAAATTCTAGTTAAAGTTTCGAAAATCAAATTCTTCTTCAAATCCAAATCAAAGCGAAATTCATAAATTCTAAAGAAGATGGAGTCCTTGAAGTTCAGAAATCAAATCACATGGTATTTCTTCTTCAACACTTGGATAGTTAATCAGAGGATTATGCAGTAAATAGAGAATTAACCTACTTTATATTTCAAAAAAAAAATAAAAAAAATCAATTAATTAATAATAATTCTTTATCGCATACAAGTATCTCTAATGAAGTTGTCCCATTCCAAACAATACCATTGTTATGAGTTGGGCCTAGCCCGTCTACTAGACCCAAACTTGAAGCCCACGTCTCAAGCCCGGCTCCTTTTTCCTTGCACACACGTTTCATTTTGTCGCCATTTCCACCTCCACCTCTGGTGAACTCCCGATTAAAAATTTCTTCTCCATATAAATTCGACCCCTCAAACCGGAACCCTAATTTCTTCAATCAAAACCATTCAGTTAGCAGATATAACACATATCAATCAAGATGGTGCTCGCGCAATTAGGAGGGAGTATATCGCGGGCTCTTCAGCAGATGAGCAACGCGACGATCATTGATGAGAAGGTTCTGAACGACTGTCTCAATGAGATCACACGAGCGCTCCTTCAGTCCGATGTACAGTTCAAACTTGTCCGCGATATGCAAACCAATATTAAGAAAATCGTCAATCTTGATGACCTAGCTGCGGGCCACAATAAGCGAAAAATCATCCAACAGGTAAAAGATTTTGAAAAATAGAGGAACGAATTTTGATTGAGGAATTTTTATTTTTTTAACTGAAAGTAAATTTTGAAATTTGAGAAAAAAAATTTAGGCTTAGGGGGTATATTCAACACAGAAATTGTTTTTGCTTTAAAAAAATTGTCTCTGAGAACATTCTAGTTGTGATTTTGAGTGGCGCCTGGATTGAAAAAATGAAGTCTGAAAATGTCTCTTCTGTAGGCTATTTTTAACGAGCTTTGCAAGATTTTGGATCCCGGAAAGCCTTCATTCACTCCCAAAAAAGGGAAAACAAGCGTTATTATGTTTGTTGGTTTGCAAGGTATGTATGTATTCCTGAATGACTATATTGGTCACTTTGAATTCATTTCATGCCGTATTTTGGGGGTTCTATTTTATCTAGTCTGAGCTGGTAAGTCTGTTATCTTTTTAAATAGTTTTGCAAGGCGTATGGTTGATTGATCTGGGACATAATTATAAATGCTCATCGTGGTGAATTCTTACCCTGGGAGTTTTTTGTTATCTTTGAGAAAATAGATGTACTTATTGCTGTACTTGATTATAGGATCTGGGAAAACAACCACGTGTACAAAATATGCATTCTACCATCAGAAGAAAGGCTGGAAACCAGCTCTGGTCTGTGCAGATACATTTAGAGCTGGTGCTTTTGACCAGTTGAAGCAAAATGCCACTAAAGCTAAAATTCCGTTTTATGGAAGGTCTTCTTCTGTTCAAATCTTTTAATGACTGTGTTTCTTCATTAGGTTCACATATTGTTGATTTGATGCTAGATTGATTCTTGAAAATTAGTTATATATTGTGACTCTATGTTGACGATAATTCTCTTGTTACCCCTTTCAGTAACAGAGGTCATGATTTTTGGTTTTAGTTACCTGAGAAAAGAGGATGAGAATTTCTGTTTTAGCTGCTTTAATTTCTTTTGCACATGGAGTCATTTGGTACAGTTTCAGGGCCACTATATAGTTTTGTACAGAGAAAGAAAGGTTGAAATTATACGATTTAGATGACCAAAATATTTTAAAATTTGTATTTGTAATACAAATATGTAATAGAAGCACAAGGAATGGTTAATTTATTGTTCAGTTAGTAACGTGGAAGGTATGTATGTTAGTTATGCTACTTTTAGAACTTAGAAGGGAAATCTTATCTGCATTCCATTTTTATCGGGTAAGCAGAGTGAAAGTAGTTCGATTAATGCATATTTGCACTTTTAATTCCTTTTAGCCAGTAACATTGGGAGGTGGTGTAATGGTTGATAAAGGGAGTGGGGTATATCTTGAACTATTTACTGAGTTTTGTTTGGTTGGAGGTGGATTCAAATTGCTGGAAGGATAATATATTTTTATTTGCTGGTCAGATGATACATAGTACTATAGTAGTGCTTCCTCCAGCCCTTTTGCCTCTTGGGTTTTTGAGTACTGTTTTATTTTATTTTATTTTTTAATATGGAGTCTCTTGTTATTTTGTGTTTTTACTGATTCAAATCTAATAGTGGATTCTGCATCTGATGTTCCTTTGTCTTCATTTATCAATTGAACTATTTGATATATGCATTTTGATTGTCATGTTTTCCTTTTGGCTAATAAATCCATATTTTCTGTGACAGCTATACAGAGTCAGATCCTGTAAGAATTGCAGTAGAAGGTGTTGAAAGATTCAAGAAAGAAAATTGTGATCTCATAATTGTTGACACCAGTGGGCGCCACAAACAAGAAGCAGCTCTCTTTGAAGAGATGCGCCAAGTTTCTGAAGCAACAGTACGTTTTACTGCACCCTTCCTATCTTAAGCGTTGAGTTTTGACTTAAATATGCTAATGTCTTCATTCTAATGTTCCAGAAACCAGATCTTGTTATATTTGTTATGGATAGTAGTATTGGTCAAGCTGCTTTTGATCAAGCTCAAGCATTCAAGCAGAGTGTGGCAGTTGGAGCCGTGATTGTTACTAAAATGGATGGTCATGCCAAGGGAGGTGGTGCTCTTAGTGCGTAAGTTCCAATGCATTGGTGTGGAGATATTCTAGTTTGGAAGCATTTTTTAAATAGTAGCTTTCAAATTGCATGTTGGTTCCACCTAATGTATCCAGTTTATATCAAGTATGCATGAATATAAGTTATAGTAATATACTTGTTGAAAAGATATCTCTGTTCTTCTGCATCATTTGCAGAGTTGCAGCAACAAAAAGTCCAGTCATATTTATTGGTACAGGAGAACATATGGATGAGTTCGAAGTGTTTGATGTGAAACCATTTGTTAGCCGTCTTTTAGGTTTGCATCCCTTTTCATTGTTCCATTTACTTTATTTCATGTGTAAATTTTACGAATAAAAATAATCTGTGTACTTTGTATTTTTTTTGTTTAGTTATAATGTATAATGTTTCAATTTTTGTTAGGTATGGGCGACTGGTCTGGATTCATGGACAAAATTCAGGAAGTTGTTCCGATGGACCAACAGCCTGAGCTTCTCCAAAAGCTTTCAGAAGGAAATTTTACTTTGAGAATTATGTACGAGCAATTTCAGAATATACTCAAAATGGGTCCCATGGGGCAGGTCCGTCAGTTGCCTTTGTTACTCCCTGGTGGTTTAGATACGTGCTGTATTGCATTTTTGTAGTTAGTTTATCCTTTTTGTGATCATCACCGTTCAGTATACGCCACTTCTTCCCCTAATCCCTAACTCATCACATTTTCTGCTTAATGGATTTTGGCTTATTATCATGGGAATTCAGCATTTTCTATGCAGTTTTTATGATGAAATAAACAAGACAACCTTTACAAGTTGCAAGAAGTGCTTGTTCTTATTTTTTTTTCGAATTTAGTGCCTTGATGTTATAGCTTGATCTTGCTACCAAAGGATGTCTTGAAAAGAATTTATTTTAATTGAATATAATTATGACCTGGAAATTCATGGATTAATGTGGCTCTTTCTACTTCACAAGATATTCAGTGGACTTAGGTTCTTTCTGGCTATGTACGTTTTTCTTTTCTTTTCTTTCCATATGGGACTGCCATATGTAGTTATTCGGCAATGGAAAAGTTTTTATATATTTCTCTTCCACGGAATGTGTTATTTGAATTAATTGGAAATTTCAATAATGATGCATGCACTGATCCTTCATTTGTCAGTCTGCTTGGTGCATGTGCTTGAGCACTTGGTATTTAAGTTTTTGTTGAAGTGACATTTGCTAACTAAGATGCTTGTTTCTTTATAGGTATTCTCTATGCTTCCAGGATTTAGTTCTGAGTTAATGCCAAAAGGCAGTGAAAAGGAAAGCCAAGCAAAGCTTAAAAGATACATGACAATGATGGATTCAATGACCAATGAAGGTGAGTTTTCCCCTGTTGCATTGGGATCGTGAATAGCTGTCGATTAAGTGCATGTTTGGCTAAGATTAAAAGGTATTTACAAATAAATTTGTTTCAGGATAAGTAATTATTATTTTTTAAATCAAAAACGGAATTAGTGATTTTGACAGTCAGATGAGTTACGTTTAAAACAAGTGACTTATTTACTTAGTTAAAAGGTAACTTGTTGACATGTTTGGATCCCACTTACGTTTAAAGATTAGCTAAGATTATCCTAGACGGATTTGTTCAAATCAATTTAGTAGTACTCCATTAATTTTTCTAAATGAATTTCTGTCATATTGTAGAGTTGGATAGTTCCAACCCAAAGCTCATGAACGAATCGCGAATCATGCGGATAGCAAGAGGTTCGGGTCGACACATTAGGGAAGTAATGGACATGTTGGAAGAGTACAAGCGGCTAGCCAAGATTTGGAGCAAGATGAAGGGACTTAAGATTCCGAAGAAGGGAGACATGAGTGCCTTATCGAGAAACACGAATGCACAACACATGAGCAAAGTCCTTCCACCTCAGCTGTTGAAACAGATTGGAGGCATGGGTGGTTTACAAAACTTGATGAAGCAGATGGGTTCTGCTAAGGATATGATGGGTATGTTTGGAGGTGGGGATAAGTAGAAATTATTGTTTGTATCTATAGATAGAATTGCAAATGCAAATGGATTTTGCTGAAGGGACGTGCTGCAGAGTTTTTTATTCAGGAAAAAGCCTTTGAACTGTATTGGATTTGAATAATTCTACTTGTACATAATGGATTTACATAATGGTTTACATACAGATGATGTGTCAAAAAAAGGTAAGGTAGAGAAGATTTTTTTAATTTTTTTTTGAATCTCACACCATGTGTATGTAAACTATTATATAAATTATTATGTAGATGTAGCATAATCGATCACTTTTTGATGGATTTTCCACATTGTACATTTCTACAATAGGTACTCTTAGTTTTTCTATGTATTTAGTGGGTAATTTATTTGCATGGACCTCGTAGGCTTGGAATTAGTTTCATCTCACTGAATCTTTTAGTAAGGGAAACTGACATTCAACCTATTTGAGTAATGCGTCAATATATCTTGACATTTACCTCGATAAAACTAGTTTATTCGATGGTCTAGACTTCAATGTACTTTATTTAAGGACTTATAAATGTTACTTTACATTAGCTTCATTTAAAGAGTCTCATTACTAGAAAAAGCACCTTCAAAAAGTTGTTCAAAAGTATTTTCTTAAATCTTGAAAACATATTTTTCAAGTCATGTTAAATGGATTCTCATTAAGAGTAACGTTATTTATCATTATGATAATATAATATTGACGATGTAACAATTTATGTAGAATAATGGAATTGAATAGTTCAATTTTTATTAGTGGGAGGGAGAAGAAAGAGAAATGTGAGGAATAATGTATTGTCACATAATTGATGTTCCATCATTATGATGATAAATAACATTACTTTTTTTATTAAACATGTCATTTTGATAAGATGATTTTTGTTGTATTATTGTTCAAAATTAAGGAAAATATCAAGTTTGGAATGGAAAATGGATCATAGGACAAAAACTGTGAACCATGTGACTGCATGGACTTAATATTTCGGGACAAAACTTTTTGTTCGTTTTTAGCCATTATGATTTTGAATTTGGTACCTTTTGAAGATATACTGGCACAATTTCGTACATATTTTTTGCGAGCTATAAATAGGCGATCCTAATTCTTGTGAAGATGTTGAAAAACATAACAAATATCATAATCATTCAATAAACAATAAAAATCATTTTCCTTTTTCATATTCATTTCTTCTCATTGTATTCTCTTGTTTGGTTAGGATTACATATTGTGCTTTATTGTAATTTTGCAACAAGACTTGATTACTCCTACAAACCATTTGTCGAAAATCTTAAGCATCTCAATCAATCTGGAGAAGGGCAAATTTAGTTTGAGAATAGCGATTACGCGTTTGGGCCTTCCATTTTGTTTCGGTATTTTGTTCGTGGTTTGTTGCAAATTTTGGTGTGTTTATTCTCCAGCTCCAACGTCGTTTCCAACATTCTCAAACTAAATTTTCCTACGATGGAGAGTGAAATAATAATGGCAATAATAAAATTGATGAATCAAGATTTGGTTCGTTTTGATCGTTTTGATGGCACGAACTTCACGCGATGGCAAGATAAGTTAAAATTCTTACTAACAGCGTTGAAGATATTTTATATTTTTTATCCGAATTTGACGCCATTATTGGAATTATCAGGTGAAGAAACTGAAGCAAAGAATGCGGAACGTCAAAAGCGTCAAGAAGATGAATTGATATGCCGGGGTCACATACTCAACGCGTTGTTGGACCGTTTATATGATTTGTACACCAACACAACTTTGGCAAAGGAGATTTGGAACACCCTACAGAGTAAATACAAAGCAGAAGAGGAAGGTACCAAGAAATTTATGATTTCGAAGTATTTTGACTTTAAATTTCTTCATAATATTCCATTACTTCCGCAAATTCATGAACTATAAATGATTGTCAACAAGATGAAAGCGATGAAGATTGAAATGTCGGAGACCTTTCAAGTGGAGGCTATAATTGCTACTCCCCGAGACTTGGAAAGGATACCGGAAGAAAATAATGCATAGTTCCGAAGATTATTCTTTGGAACAATTACAGAAACATTTACGCATTGAGGAAGAGTCGAAAATGAGAGATAAGAATGAAAATTCTTATGAAAACACTTCCAAAGCTAATGCACTAGAGAAAATTGAACCGCATGTGAAGTCCAACAAGTGAAAGCCTTCTATGAACTTCAACAAGTCCAAGAAGAANGAATGAAAATTCTTATGAAAACACTTCCAAAGCTAATGCACTAGAGAAAATTGAACCGCATGTGAAGTCCAACAAGTGAAAGCCTTCTATGAACTTCAACAAGTCCAAGAGGAAGACCAAATGAGGGTGTTTTGTGTGTGGAAAATCTGGGCACTATGCAAAGGAATGTAGATATCGGAAACAAAACAACTTCGATGGTAAAGTAAATTCCATTAAAGAAGATAACATTGTGGCCACCATTAGCGAAGTCAATACTATCAAGGGAAATGTCCCGATTGGTAGTATGATATATATGCTACTATACATGTATCATATGATAAGTCATTATTCAAGACTTATCATGAAATTGATGGAGACCAAGAGATCCAAATGAGCAACAAGGTCCGAACAAAAGTAATTGGCAAGGAAAATGTCGATATCATATTCACTTCCGGGAAGACCGTTACTTTAACAAATGCACCCCATGTTCCTAACATGAATAGGAATCTAGTGAGTGAAATTTTTTTGGGAAAATCGGGCATAAAAAGTGTATTTGAATCTGGTAAACTTGTATTATCTCTTAACGAGATATTTGTTGAAAAATGCTATTTTAGTGAAGGAATGGTCAAATTATGTACCGTTGACAACTTTTTAATTAATGAAGTTGATTTTGCTTCTATTGTTGATTCATTTTTATTATGACATGCTATATTGTCACGTTGATAAAAGTACAATGCATGTGATGATGAAGTGTGATTTAATTTCATATGATGCAAATAATGAATTTAAACGTAAAATATGTGTGGAAGCTAAAATGACTAAAAAGTCATATCAAAGTGTAAAACGAACCTCTAGTATCTTAGAGTTAATTCATTCAAATATATGTGAATTAAATGGTACGCAAACTAGAGGTGGAAATAAGTATTTTATTACCTTTATTAATGTTTGCTCTAGATATACGTATGTTTATCTTATGAAGTATAAATATGAGGCCTTTGATATGTTTAAGATTTATAAAAGTGAAGTTGAAAATCACTTAGGAAATAAAATTAAAAACTAAGAAGTGGGGGTTATCATCTTAGTCAATCACATTATATTGAGATGTGATTAACAAATTCAAACATTTGAACGTAATAGAATTTAGTACCCCATTTGATCCAAGTTTGAAACTAATAAAAAATAATGGAAAGAATATTGCTCAATTGCAATATGCAAGTGCTATTGGTAGTCTTATGTATGCAGTTCAATGCATAAGACCCGACATAGCTTATGCAATAAGTAAACTTAGCAGGTTTGCTAGCAATCCGAGCAATGATTATTGGAAGGCCATTGGAAGAGTTCTTGGGTACTTAAAGAAAACCAAGAACTTGGGTCTTCAATAAACAAGATTCTCGACTGTGTTGGAAGGATTTACTGATGCTAATTGGATATCTAGCAATGGTGACAGTAAATCCACTTCGGGTTGGGTGTTTATACTTGGAGAATGGGCTGTTTCTTGGAAATCAAAGAAACAGACATGTATAATACACTCAACTATGGAATTCAAATTTGTTGCACTATCGGACACCGAGAAAGAGGCTAAGTGGATTAATGATCTCCTATATGAGTAGCATTGGGGCCGAAGAATACATTTTCGATACCAATCACGTGTGATATTCAAGCCAAGCCACGTTAACAAAAGCTTACAATGAGGTATATAATGGAAAGTTTAGATATATGAGTCTAAAACATGACTACAAAACAAAATTAATCAAAAGTTGAATAATTTCCCTAAGTTATGTAAAGTCGATTGAAAACTTGGCGGATCCTCTAACTAAACCTCTAAATAGAGATTTAGTGAATTCTACTTCGAGTAGGATGTGGTTGAAACTCTTGAACTAAAAAGTCCACCAATGATGGCAACCCTACCTGTCATTACTCAAAAGATAATCCACAAGTTTAAAGGGTAACAACAAATCATTTGATATGTGGATAGTTTCAGCATTATTGATATCCGCGATAACCCTATCCTAGTTATAATAATGTTGGTTGTCACTGAACCGATGGATGAGTTTAAAACTCTTAATGAAATTCAGTACTAAGTATAAGTATTTTTTAAAGTAACAAAGATACTTGAAGAATTTCATATAAATAAACTTCGAGGTGGTGCCACCTCAACAGAGAGTTAGAGTTTCTTTCTTAAAAATTTGTTGAAAATGATAAGCGCAAGACCATAATATCGCTAAGCGATTTTGAGAAACTTGAGAACACGTGATACTCGTGTGTGTGTTCTAATCGATATTCTTAAATGGAATAACTGGTTCAAAGCTTAATGCTACATTTGATTCCAACTTTATTTTGTTTGAATTACACTATGGTTAGATTCAAATTGAAAGATATCTAGTCCTTATATATGAGTATTGTTCAAATTTAAGGAAAATATCAAGTTTGAAATGAAAAATGGATCATATGACAAAAACTGTGAATCATGCGACCGCAAGGTTCATTGGACCATGCGGTCGCATGGTCCTAACTCGGGACTTAATGTCTCGATTTGGATTACTCCATGCGGTCGAATGGGTTTAGCCTATCCGACCGCATGGACAAAACTTTTTGTCCGTTTTTTACTCTTTTTAGCCGTTGTGATTTTGAATTTGGTACCTTTTGAAGATATTTTGGCACCATTTCGTACGTATTTTCTGAGGGCTATAAATAGGTAATCTTAGTTCTTGTGAAGATGTTGAAAATATTCGGGGTCTTTTTCTTCTATGTTTTCTCTTCCTTTTATACTCCTTTGATAGTTTTTTATGAAGAACTGCTTGAAAACTACTTGGTATTTTATAACTACCCACTTTCTTTATAATGTCTGATTTGTCGTGAAACTGACATCTCTAACTGTTGCCACGATTCTTATTTTTCAACCGTCCACAACTGGAAACCTTGGATCGTGGAGCGTGATGGGATTGCTCAATAACCGCTCCAATAACTGTTGTTTTGGATAACCATAATGTCTCATGTTTGTCAAGATCCTGGGCGACTCGAAGGTTTGGATGAGAACGGGCTCATTCATTCTAGGTAACCGCATGACACTCCGTTCACTCAGATTTTGGGCGTCTTGCCAGCTTGGGCGATGACGTTACTTTGTTATGGAGCATCTTTTGCATTTATCAATGATCTCATTAGGGCCTTTGTCCTAGACTTCCCAGTTGGGCTTCATTCCTTAGGCTATTTAAATTTGGACTACACTTTTTGTGTGTCAACAAGTTGTTACCCATGAAAATACTAAAATAATTGCACCTCCTATCAAACATCTCCCAACTGATAGAATAGAGGAATCTGAAACTATAGCAAAAGATATCAAAATTATTCAATCACAAAGCAACTATACTAATATTGTTCTTCAATCTATGTGTTCTCAATTATCTATAATCGAAACTAATTCTGATTTTAAGGCTTCTTCATCTAAAAATGACGAAATGCAACCTCTTCTAATTCTCGAAGTGAATAGCACATGCCTTCCATGGAAAAAGCCATGGAAGAAGCATCTGCATGGATGAACCGGTCATATGGAAGGAAGCGTAAGCACTTCAATGAAGAGTTGGATCCCAAAAGTGGCCACTTTCTAATTCACGAAGTGGATATCACATGCCTTCCATGGAAATAAACCTCTACATGGATAAAACGTCCCCATGCAGGGAAGTGTGGGCACTTCAACGAAGAACTGGATTTCAAAAGAGACCACCTCCTAATTCACGAAGTGGATACCATATGCCTTCCATGGAAAAAGTCATGGGAGAAGCCTCTACATGGATGGACCAAACTTTATGCAGGGAAGTTCATGAAAATTTAAAGAAATAAAACAAGTCAAAGAGTTTCAGCATATAGGAGCCTCAGCTTCTTTCATAAAATTTTAGCAAAACTTCGGACAACATAGGCCTCAGCTCCTTTCATAAAAAATTCAGTGAAAATAATTTTTCAAGTAGACAACTTCAGCACATGACTTCTGCTTCTTCTTCAAAATTTCAGTAAATCATAAAGCAAAAGACTTATCACACTTCAGGGCTTCAGACAACCTCCACGATAAGTGCTTATGCAAATTTTCACTAAGTTATTTTCTACTAGCATGTGCATCACATTATTGCTAGAAAGTACGGATGCCATTTCGTTGCGAGCATGTCATGACATAATTTTCTAGGGCTAGATAAAACTCTCGAACCGAGCTGTTTTTCTTAAATTAAATACCCGAATGGATATCCGAATCATGAACCGATGTGTTTGGTTCGGTTGTCGATTCTAGACTCAGAACTGAAGAACTGAATCTCCCTAATTTTTTTTTATAATTTAAATAAACCAAATTATTTTATTTTTTTCTAAATAAATTTGTTAACTAATTATTTTAGCCCAAACTCAAAATATGATTTCCTATATCTAATTTAAAGTCCAAGCCCAAATTAATCAAATTGACCTCAATTTTATCCAAATTTATTATTCTGCCTAGTGTTGTTCTGGAAAAATCGAATTGGAAGCTCAACTGTAGCTTTCTTCATTATTGTGAGCTCCCTATCTTCATCTTTTAGTGATTTTAACAGCCAAATCTATGAAAAACTCAACAAAAAGAGGTGCAAAAGATATCACAGGATTGGGCTACGTTATTTTGTAAGAGCTAAAATTGAACATATCACTAGTTAAATTAGTGCAGCGTTATAAATATTAAAAAAATTAATTATTGTATGGAACTCGAGAATCGAAACTAACAGAATGGAACTGAACCTGAACGGGTCCATAATTAAATTTGGACCCGACGGTTCCACTTATTAAATACCCGTAATTTCGAGAATTGAACCAGACCATGTCCAGCCCTACAATTTTCATTACAGCCAGTACGTATGTCACGTTGTACACATTATTATTTTATTATAACTAGCTTGTAACTTGCTTCATATTAGCAATACTCTTTCACTAGCTGTGCAAGCATATGATTTACAATGATGCTTGACATACCCTATATCCATTATTTTTTGGAGAAATTTAACTATTTCACTTTATCGTCCTGAGTAATTGAAGGGGCAAATAGACCCCAAATTTATTTAGTAAATGTGCAGCGGATATATTGTAATGTATTATAGGGTGGTTTAGTCCACATTATAGATGAGATGTTGCCAAGAATTTGACAAATTATAGTCGATATCTATTCTCAAGCCAAAAGCCAATTCGTAAGCCCTCACCTATTTGGGATTGATGCATATTTTTGACGTAGTTCTAAGTTCTCACTTCTTGGAGCTACTCATATTTTCGAGGCAATCTATAAGATCTCACCTACTTGACTGTTTATGTTTCAAAGTTCGACCCGCACATAAATATACGACTCAGACTTAGGGAACTATTGTTATATTCATAAATTACGTGGCGTGCGCATGACGGATAGGGTTCCACATATGTCGACTTAGTAATTATTTATGTCTATTTGACTATACTTATTGAAGAATAGCAAATCATATTGGGCTTGGAGCTTGGCCCATCATTAACCATTGGCCCATTTACATTTTCATTTCTCTATAAATATGAGTTCATTTTCACACTTGAGGTATGAATTCTAATCCTAACCAAATCTCCTCTCTCTTGCACTCATATTTTCTCTCGTCCGGCAGTTGACTTGATCGTCGGAGTGCAAACTATTATCGGACCTTTTTCTTGACCGACGGCCTGCCTCCTAACGAGGTGTTTAGTGTGTAGTGATGCCCACGTGGAGGGGAAGTAGTCGTGATTTTATTGGTGTATTTTTGGGGGTCAACAGTTATCATTTTCTATCCTTTTTTGTGAAGCTAAAGTTCCAAGAATTGTCCGATAAAGACTATTTCTCCAAGAACAATAAATTTGCTAAATGGTTGAAAGAAGAGAGGAAAATGTTTTTTCCCAGATCTTTTTTAGTATTCTGCATCTGTTTAAAGAGTTTGTCATTGGATGGAACAACAATGAGCTTGGAGCTCAAACCCTGATGTTGGCATTGCTGTTGTGCCTCGAACATCCTACTACCGGAATATCAATACAAGTTCAACTCTCTATATATGTATTTCATCTTCTTTTCTTCCGATACTCTAGTTCCTAAGTTTGAGTGCTATAAAATTCAGATTTTAGTACTCTTTGTTTTTGTAGGTCTTGAGTTATGTAACTAGTTGGTGCAGTATTTTTGTGTTATACTCTTGTTCAAAATTATGAGAAAATCTAGTTTTGGAATGGAAATGGATAAAATGGCCTTATGTGTGAACCATACGGCCACATGGTTCTCTGGACCATGTGGCCCCATGTCCATATACCGAGACTAAATGTCCCGGTATGTTTTATACGATGTGACCATATGGGTTTGACCTATGATCGGTTTTTAGCCATTTCTTACTGTTTGATTTTTGAACTTGGTGCCTTTTCACTCTTTTTGGCACTATTTCGTGCATCTGGACTTGTCCTATATATAGGATAATGATTTTCAAGCTTTAAATATATGAGAAACATTAAAAGTTCAATATACATTCCAAATTGAAGATCAAAATATTGTTCTTCATCATATTCATTATTTTTCATAGTGTTCTTAAATTTTGGTGAATTATACTTATTGCTTGAGTGTTAATTCATTTCAAGGCTTGGTTACTCCTATAAACAATTTGCCAAAAACCTTAAGCATCTCAATCAATTCGGAGAAGGGACAAATTTAGTTTGAGGACAGCGATTACGCGTTTGGGCCTTCCATTTTGTTTCAATATTTTGTTCGTGGGTTGTTGTAGATTTTGATGTGTTTATTCTCCAACTCCGGTGCCGTTTCCAACAATTTTTTCAACATTATTTTAAACATTACAAATAATTGCAAATCACATGTTATCATCTGCTGATTCCTGTTCAGAGTGAGTCCGTGCAACTGCACGCTGGGTTGGCGCGGCGCCCCCACTCGCACATGAATGTTGCCCAGTTCTGAGGTACAATGCAAATGCAAATGTAATCTACTCCAAATGGGCTATGCAATTTCTGACAAACCAATGTGTGGTTGCGCGATTCCATATATTATCCTCACCACCATCTCCATGCATTCTTGCCATTTAATAATTACTTATACAAGCTAATTATAAGTAATTTCTTAAGCTACTCCACTCTCTTGAACAAGTACTCAAACCAACCAAAATTCAAGAAAGTTCAGATGGTAAGAAAAATTTAGAGACGTCTAATTAAGTAATTATTAGTTGTATTTTGTACATGGAATTTTTTTTCTTTTTATATAGTTCTTATTTGACGACCATTATTTGAAAATTCTTTTTTCTACATATTCATTTTTAACTACAAATTCACGAAATAAAATATTATGTATGTAAATCCAAATTTTTTTCGACTTTTTAATTGCACGTTCTCCTAAAAACTACGATTCAAAACATTGTTTGGCCAAATAATAACTATCAAACACGGCTTAAAGTTTAGACAATACAAGAATAAGGATATCAATACAGAGAATAACAGTGGTTCGAAGTTCTATCCCCTGATGAAAAGATCAAATCATGACATGTGATGGATGTTGATTTTTTTATTCCTTTTTCTAGTTGTAAAAAATAGGGATTTTCCGCAAATGGTTCCTAACTTTTTCACTTCATATGTTTTTGTCCCTAACGATTAATTTTTGGTGAAGACAACCCGAGTCTATGCCTTTAGATGCCCAAATAGTCCTTTTAGGCAAATTCCATTAGTTGGATTTCTCCTTTATTTTATTACATGGGCAAACTTGGAAGGAAAAATAAAGAAATAAAAAAGATTTCATCTTCCCCACCCTATTACCATCGGCCAACAAAAATTTCCACCGTCCATCTCAGAAAATGAAATTTTATACGTGACAGGCGATAATGGTGATTCTACTTATAGCTTAAGAGAAACGATAAATGCCTCAAGAAATTTCGCCATACAAACCATTCATCAAAACATTCCAATCCCCCATCCCATGTTTCAATCTATGGAATCTCTGTTCGACGAAAACACTAATATATGTGAAACTTATTGATTTAAGAAAATTTTCAAGAAACTCTTTAAATATAAGATGCTTTATATTTTAAAGAGCCAACCATTAATATTATACTATAAGAGATTCTTCAAATTAACATTTTAAATTAGAGAGTGAGTTTGACTCTCTAAATTTAGAGAACCTTAAAGAGCTAAATACACTCTCTATAATTAAATAAATACATTCAAAGTATATCAATTCTTTAATTGATAAAAATAATATAATAATTTGAAGAGAAGATAGTGAAAATAAAAAATAAGGAAAACTAATAAATATTTTTTGAGAATAGTAAAATTAAGTGTTAAAAATAAAGAGCCGTTGGAATATTTTTAAAAAAATTACTCTCTAAATTATAAAATGTGTTATTTAAAAATAGAGAGTCTGTTAAATATGCTCTAAGAATCCTAAACGGTGAGCATATTGCCACAAAGAACCAAAAACTCCAAGCTTTGAAATGCCGAAACATTATCTTGAACACTTTTTGATAGCACATTGAATCATGCTTGGTGTATATCTTAGTGTACACTCTTGTTTACACTTTGCCACATGACAAATTATCATTTGACGGTTTAAAAAAATTGTCTTTCATCCGATCACTTTTTTACAACAATGCAAGTGCATGTCAATAAGGGTGTACAAATTGGTGTACAAATGGCAAAACCGTGGCACATTACTCCTCAGTTACAAGTACACTACCCCTGGAATGCCCAAATTTCTATTGGCGGATAATCCTCCATTGAAACTGTAAAAACCCAAATCTATCAACTCCTACAATCACCGATTGATGCTGGGATTGCACCCGAAAGATAGTTATGTGCTAAAGAAACAAACTTTGTCTTATAACAAAGCTGAAAGAATCTCCCCATTAAGAAGGCCTTGTGTTTGGAAAAACCCCAAGAAATTCAGGGATTACCCCAAATAAAGCTTTGAAGCTTAAAAGACACGTAATTTATGCTGATGTTTCTGTCAAAATTAAAGTTTAGGGAACCAAAAACACACGAAGAGCAAAGGTGAAGGACCGTTTTCGCCTAAATTCCTAAAAATATTTTCATTTACCCCACAATGCATTCAATGTTTTGTACGTATATTGCACATAGAACGTGAAGAGGAACCCTACTCAACACTCCTCATTTTCTTACCTTATTATAAAGTTACAGTCTTACAGATTGGTGGTGCTGAATTATAGAGTGGTCCTAACTCCACAGTGGGAGGAGCACATGTCTTGTTAGGAGTATGTGAACTCTCGACTCGACAATACAATAAACAAGATTTTAAATTATTTTTGGTTCGCAAGGTTGACCTTATTACAGAAGGGTTTCTTCTATCATTTTCCATGATAGTGCAGAGGCAGTGAGAATCCCGTCATGCTTTTCCACAGCTTTCTTGAACTTCTTCTGTTGTTTCAAGAATTCCAAAGAAGCTCAAGAATGCTGGGGGAAGACATGGCAAAGTAAGGATTTTTGTGACTTTCCAGGTTTCTCTATCCCTCTCTCCGTCTCTCTACTTTTTATTAGACTTACTTATAAGTACTTTTTAAAAGCTTAACTTAGCCAAATGTGCACTTATAAGTATTCTTTAAGCGGGGATGTGATTAATTACAGGCAAAAGTGAAA
This sequence comes from Fraxinus quadrangulata, assembly GCA_903798255.1. Classification (NCBI taxonomy): domain Eukaryota; kingdom Viridiplantae; phylum Streptophyta; class Magnoliopsida; order Lamiales; family Oleaceae; genus Fraxinus; species Fraxinus quadrangulata. The sequence goes on along the minus strand of CAIGRB010083039.1, from coordinate 21,964 downwards.
TATTAATTTTGCATAATTATGTTTGAATTTCTCTCTTGATATTCATGTATTCAAGTATCCCAATTTCCTTGACATTAATCTTAATTAACGAAGGTAACTCGCTTCAATTATTTTACTTTAAATTAGTATTAAGATGAGATTCAAGATCTCTAGGTTTTGGATTTAATTTTGAATATACGAAGTTAGTTAGGTATTAATCTAATTATATATTTGTTTTTCACTCTCTAATAAGTTGAAATTTTTAGTTACTTGGATCCCCTTTACTTCTTTGTAAAAGTTAGGGATAACTGCAGAGCGATCCCACAACTTCTATTAACTTTCCAATGAAATTTCATATTTTTATCGAAATTTGCTAAAACTTTTATCGAAAGCTTTGTCGAACAACCCATAAATGATATATCTCTAACTAGTTATAGAAAACAAAATCTTAGCCCCCGTTTGGTAGAGATTAAAATAAGTTTTTTAGTAGATTTTAATAAAATTGATGAAATGCGAGGTTGAAAAGTTATGGGTCCATGAAATGTGTATTTAAAATTAATTGTTGACTTCGAATTGAGATTTTAATTGAATTTTAATACGAACCAAACAAGGTCTTAGTGTTAAATCCAAATTATAATTAGCAATTTCTAAATTTGTAAATAACAATTCTTTAATTAAAATCATGCCCTAGTTGAATTGTATTAATAATTTATCAAGTTGTAATTAAAGTTGAAATAAGAGTTATTGAGTTCTAATTATAGCGAAAGGGTCGGATTTGGTAGTATATATCTTGAAGAAGTCCAAGATATCCAAGAAGATCACATATGATAATTGGAATGCAATTAAAAGAATAAAAGTGTGAAAGAGTAGCACAAGTTATAGTCCAAATTCTCAGCTGCTATTTATGACGCATTTTTCACATAAAAAACATTGGAATTTGGACGATACTATATCTAGAAGAATTTTATCCCTTTGAGTTAGTTTTCCAACTCATTTTAAATCACCTCAATTGGATATCGAGAAATAAAGTTATGATGAAAATACTGAGACTACTGCTCGCTTGTTGTTGGTCTAGAGTTCGAGCAACATGGTTATCCGAGAAACAGTAATATTCGATTTTTAAGCTGCTTTTGAGTTTCTTTTCATCCCAAACACTACCCATTATAAATATACACTCTATGAAACGTCCAAAAGTGTGTTGAATCATATTTTTCCATAGAGATAATTCATTTGAAGATATAAAACATATTCTTTGATTCAAAGATTCAACCACCATATTATTTGAGTAATTAATTCATCTAAACTTTGATTTGTTGATTAAACCATATTGTTATTCTATGAACGTCTTAAACTGTGTTAAATCATACTTTCTATAGAAATCATTCATTTGAAAATTCAAAACACATTCATTGATACAAAGATTCAACCACCATATTATTTGAGTAATAAATTCATCTAAACTTTGATTTGTTGATTAAACCATATTGTTTCACATTAAACTACAAATCAAAATACACAAAGATTGTTTGATCAAATACCAACCCAGAAAACAAGAAATTCTTCATTTAATCAATCGAAGATAAATCGATACCAAGGATCGAGAGCTGTAGCAAAATCACAAATTTTGGAGGACTATGGTGAGGTACCAAAATGAGGATCTGGCATCAAGAACATGCAGTCCAAGAGGACTAACGTATAAATCAGGAATCATGATTTGATTTGAAGGAGCACGGTTCTAGTTGGATCAAGAGAGACTGCAGAAATTGAGATCAGAAGTTCTATATGATAGACGGATATGGACTGTATTGTAATTTTGCTTCGATTTATGGTGGATTGCAGACTAACAAAGTGCCCGAAGTTTTTACCCGATTGAAATTTCTCCTTGATCATTTTTGACGTTCTTTATTGCTTTAATTATTGACCGTGACATTCAAATCATAGGGTAATTGAATTTGGTTGACTAATCACCTAAAAATAATTTTAAAGTGACTTGTTATTTTAATTGTGTAATTCCGCACATTTAATCTAAATGTTCGATAAATTTGAACTTTCAATTAAGATAGTAATACTTTTTGTGAAGGAGTTTGAAATGAAAGAGTTTGGAAATACTAGGAAGATTCTAGGATTGTTGATTCAAAACAACAAATAATTTATGTTTTAACCTTAAAATAAACATCTTACCTAAATAAAGTGGTAGAAAAATTTGGTAGGAAACAATCAAAGATTGTTAACCATCCTTTAGTCTCACACTTGAAATTGCTCTAAAACCTCTATCTACATAGAGGTTTTAGAGAAATTTGACTAAAAGTAATTTTCACGGGTTCTTTTACAAGAATCAGGAGCCTGCCAGACGGGCCCTTGGTCTAGTTATAACACAAGCAATTAAGGAGGAAGTTTTGGTTGCTAGGCATTTTGAGTGAGCTAACTCTACTACTTGAGAAAATCGTCATTTTCTATGATAATGAAAGTGTTTTATCCTTGTGTACGAATCCAGTTTTCTATGATAGGTCTAAGCATATTGATGTAAATTTTCATTTTGTTATTGAGAAAGTACTTGCAGGTGATGTTACATATTGATAATGGATAAAATTCTTGCGAATGCATGAGCTGAGAAACTGCTGATTCTGAACTGTGCACTTAGTTAAAGAATAATAAGTGAGGAAACCAACTTTGCTGAATAAATTGTCTTTAAACTTTGGAATCCCGACTTTGACCTAAATGATAATAGTCACGCGGATGACTAGGATGAAATGTGACCTCGACCGCTACACTTTATTTTAATGGATACATTCAACCAGAGGCGAAGATTGGACAAAAGAGTTGTGGGTGTAAATTTTACAAAATTTAAATTGTGGGAGCAAAATTGAAAATCATAAGAAATTTTTTGAAACTTTTGTACAAAAATCTTGAAAAATTTTAGTTGAAGGCAGGGGAGGAGGACACGGGGGTGGGATGGGGTCACGCGACCCCCCAACTCTGGGGCCAAATTTTTATTATTTTATTATTTCTATTTTTGTCTCAATTTTCAAAGTCATTATGGGGAATGCCAAATGAAGTCAAAATATTACATTCTTAATATAATTTTGAAGTACTCATGACTTAGGTTTCTACGTCATTGATGGTGCACGAAACGGCCAACCGTAACAAATGTTATGATTTGTCAAAATAGGATTTCGATATCATACTAACTTTAAAAAATTTTCGACGATTGTAAACTAATTGAATCCACCAATCACCTATATCATCTCGAAGCTTGTTTCGAGAAGTACATCATATAAATATTGAATGGTCCAAACAATTATCGAAAATAAATAAAAATGAGTCAAATGTGCGTCTTAAAAAGAGGCCTCTAGCTCGTTTCCTTTAAAAAATTTCAATTATTATTATTTTTACTATACAAATTTCTCAATATAATTTACATAATTTTATTAAGAAATTTTACATGAGATATGACATAAAAAGTTTTCGAACTTTACATAAAAAAAGAAGAAGTCATAATCCATGTAAATTTTCGAATGTAAAATTACATAGGGTATGTTTATTTATTTTATGTAAATTTTTGAATATAAAATTTCTCACTAATTGTACCTCAATCAAAATGTTTGCATCCGTCTTGTGTTCAATTACTATGTTCGGTATAACAAAATATACAACTTAAGAAACAAGACTTGTAATATTATAATATATTAGCACACTCATTTAATTTTATTTAATACATCGTATCAAAGGCTCACATAATGCCAAGGGTACATTGTTCGAAATTGAAATGTCAATTTACAGTAATCAAATATGAATAAATATAAAGTTATTATTAAATGTCAAGTTAGACGTCAAATATGAATAAATATAAAGTTATTATTAAATGTCAAGTTAGACGTGTAAAATTGAATCGGAGGCACTGCTGATAATTTAGTGTTGGAATTGGGTTATAACCCGAATTTTTGTTGAATATTGATTGAAAATACTGTTAAATAAGTATTGTGAATATGTAGTAGATGTCTTAAAGGAGTCTAATGTGACTTTGATATCTATATCATCTAAAATTAAACATAATTGGATTTACCCAGTATATTGAGATTTTAACTTATATTAATGGTAGAACACAGACCTTGAGGGTCAATNATATGTAGTAGATGTCTTAAAGGAGTCTAATGTGACTTTGATTTCTATTTCATCCTAAATTTATCATTATTGGTTTTACCCATTATATTGAGATTTTACCTTATATTAATGGTTGAACCCCCGATCTTGAGGGTCCATCACCCCCTGCCCCTAAAACATTGTGAATGAGGTAAATCGCGAAATGTGTCTTAGCAGGTCAGTATACAAGAGCTGTCATACTGATACTTACTAAAAGTCCAATTTCATACCTTGTAAGATGTAGGAATCGAACTCTCACACTGCGGCTATCAGCCCAGCTACGTCACTCCTGTCCTTTGTACCACTGAGCTATGCCACGAGGAGCGAGACTTCACCTTATATTAAATTCTTCATGTATTAGTTGTCCTATTATGTTAGGAAAACTTTGGTTATAAATATTTCTTATACAACACATATTTTAATTCATCAATCGTCCAATTAGTTATTGACTCAAAGAGATCATTTGTAACTTTTTAATATTGATTATAATGAATTCTTTGCATTTTTCAAAATTTGAATTTTCACGTAAATCTTGTTTTCTTACCCGTTATTTTCATATTGTCCATTATTTTCTCGTCTTTAATTATTTGGCCGACTTCAATAAATTGGTATCAGAGCGATTATGATATTTTGTTAGTCAAGGTTTTTTGATTGTTCTTGGGAGGTCCAAATTAGTTATTAAAACGAGGTTTGAGCAAGGTAATTGTTTTGGGGATGACAATTATGAAATTTGAGATCTGCTTTTAGATCACAACACCAAATTTTGTTATGGCAGATTTTTGTTCAGACGTTGGAGGGGAAACAACGAAAGGCGTTGTGATCTTGTTGTTCATATGGATAATTCGAGCAAATTTGTTAACTCGGATGGAATTAATTGTGAACTTGATGATTTTGTTGTTCTTAGTGATTCGATCAAGTTTGGTGCTCAATGTAATTCAGTTAGTAAGCACAGTTTAGATTCAGTTCACAATTATTGAGTATGCTCGGAGGGGCATGGTGGAAGATGTGGAGTAATTCGGTGGAGTGTTTTGTTTAGAGAATTTTATTGGAGTTAAAGTAAGTTTTATTTATTGTAATTGAATTCGTGTCAAGGTAGAGTTTGTTAGAATTGAGGTATGATCCAAATTCATGTTAAGTATTTGATTTGAAATATTGTTGGAGGAGTATTGAGAGTTAGTAGTAGATTTGGAGATGTTTTGAAGGAGTTCAAATTGAATTTGCCTCCTATTTCATCCCAAACTTTTTATTATTGATTTTACCCATTGTATTGAGACTTCACCTTATATTAAATTCTTCATGTATTAATTCTTATAATATTTTAGGAATTTTTTAGTTTTAAATATATAAGGTGTACAACACATATTGGAATTGACCAATTAGTTATTAGTTTAAAGAGATCATTTGTAACTCAATATTATTGATTATAGTGAATTCTTTGACTCTGCCCGTAGGTTTCTCGAATTTGAATTTTCACGTAAATATTGTTTTTTTGAGTTTCATTATTTTTATATTGTCTATTATTTTCTCGTCTCTAATTATTTAGCCGATTTCAAAAGTTAGGATTTTGTTTTAGTGTTGTACCTAACTTTATATCCAATTAGAATTATCAGTGAAATCAGTCACTTTTTCTTTTCCAAGTAATGTCCATTCTTTGAAATGTTGTCATATCTTGCAAATATAATCCTTTTTTTTTTGAATTATCTTTCTTCCATTTTGTATGAACTTGAAATCAAGGACGGATTTAAGGTCTGGCTTGCTTGGGCTCCAATTCACTTTTCTTTTTTCGTGCAAAAA